>MVGT01002023.1:11304-24001 GCA_002174775.1 Macleaya cordata
ATATATATATATATATATATATATATATCTATTATACAATTCAGGACGGGGGGCAGACCTCTTTATAAAATGTGTGCTGCAAACCTCTCTCCCTGCCCTCTCTCTCCCTGCCCTCTCTCGATTTCTCTCTGCTCCCTGCCCTCTCTCTCTCTCTCTCTCTCTGAAGCAGGCTCCCCCCTCTCTCTGCAGCTCCCCATCTCTCTCCCTGCCCTCTCTCTCTCAAATTTTCCTGTAAGCACCGTCCTCTCTCTCTCTCTCTCTCTCGAGGTTTTGAGCCGTGCCGGAGGCACGGCGATATACCTAGTATATATACATGAAGAGACGACAAGGGAGAGGGCATGCAACTTCATATGCTTGACACATCTTGGTTGATGTGTCAAGCTGCCTGCATGGATCTGCCACCTAGGCACGTAATCGGTGGATCAGCCACCTACCTCATAATAGTTTGCATATAATTTAAATTTTATTATTTCTTTAACGACTTTTTTAAAAAAACATTTGCATAAATTTGCAGTATGCAAAATATAATTTTCATACAATTTGAGTTTTATAACTTCATAAATAAATTTCTGAAATTTTTTTTAGTTAGGTATTCATATCTAATAATTGTTTTAAAGATCTTAAAAAAAAAATTAAAATTTTTTTAAAAATTATTTTTATATTAAAATTAATAAAAAATAAAATAAAAATTGCTAACATACACCCCGTTTATTCATTTAGTAGATTCATTAGAAGATTCTCAGTTTTTTAAGACTGCATACATTAAAAAAAATCCTTTCCGTACTTATTTATTTTTCATGCAAGATACATCTCCCCACTCATTTTCTGTTTAAAATAAAGTGATTTTCGGTGTGAAAAACCTCCCTAGTGAAAAAATTATACTCACTAAAAAAATCAATCTCATTTATGCTCCTATACATGTACTGACTGCACATTTAAGGTTGTAGCCCAATCCATTGTCGTTTTAAGAGGATTTGTTTAGGAAGTACAAAGACCATTTGACATTTCTTGAAAAAGAGAGGACTGATCTTTGATTAGGAAAAACAATGAATCTGTAATAGGGCCAAGCGGCTATTGCCTTGAGTAATACCTAATATACATTTTAAGCTGGACATTTAAAGTTAGGCTGTACCCCAATATGAATATGTAGAGAGTATAATTTAAACTGACAGCTAGTACCATAGCTTTTTTTGAATCGACTTGCATGTAAGAGTTTAAACCCATATTCCCTCCAATCGAGTGTACAATATTGACACAACCGAATGTACAATATTGACAAATAGTAACATATTAAGGGCACGGTGGTGAAAGTGTAGATGTTGATTCTATAATATTAGAGGGCGAAGTAACCTATTTGATTAAACGTCTGCAGATAACGACATTATTAGAATGGTCACAAAGCATCCCCATAATTAAGAACAAAGGTACAAAAAAGAAGAAAAATAAAGAAAAAAGAAAAAATAAAGAAAAAAGAAAAAGGAGAAACCTTCTAGTCCTCCTCCCATGCATGGATCATCGGTGACGTATATACGTACATAAATCTTATTCATTATACACTACATTAATTAATACCAAGTGGTCTAGACAGTACAACGTACTTCGATCCTCTTAGCTACTATAATTAAGTAAAAAAAAAAACAACAAATCAACTCTGGAGATCAACGATGATTCTGATATATAATTCTGAATTAATTAATTAGTTTCAGATCCAGTGGTGTTTTTTGGCTTTATTTGTACTTGTACTACTTTTTCCTGCCCTCGCGAAGGATTTCACAAGTTGTTTTAACCCCTTCTTCTTAGGATGATGTCCACCTGATGATGATCCTTTCTCCTCATCATCATCATCATCTTCATGATCACCAGTATTAGTATTACTACTATTCTTCGGCGTCATCTTTGTTGCTGCTACTATTTCTCTCTCCCCCTGCTCCATTTGGATACACAGCTGATTCATAACACAATTCAAACATATCAGATAGTTTCAATATGATCAATATCATTCATTGTACAGAATTACAACAAATTATTTACATGAAATTAAGATTAATTAACCCAAATTTTAAGTTTAATCCAATCAGTATGCAATTGATTAATTGGTATGCAATGAATATGTTTTTGGGTTAAATTTGAAATTTTTTTGATGTTGGGATTGATTCTAACTTCTTATTAGCAGCTAATTATTAAGGAGAATCCAAAATTAATTAATTAATTACAAATTAATTCGTAATTAATTTCGTACGTACCTTTAACACACGGTCTTCAACTTGAACGAGACGGTCAATGAGATTGCCCTTCACTTGTGTCTCCATCATAACCATATCAATCGGACGGCAGTACTTCTCTAAGCTCCTTGGCGACCAATCATCAAGGGATGAGTTTTGTCCCCCTTCGCTGTTAAGGGTCTCACTTGATGCTGTAGATGATGCACCTGAACTCCGTGGTGGTGATATTGTTGCCCTGTTATTGTTTTTGCTGCTGTAGTTACACCCTCTCATTTCCTCCAAATGCCTCAACTGCAATATAATATATTATTCCATTCCATCAATCACACAAATTAACACAAAAATCTAGAGAGAGAAAGGGAGAGGATAGCTAGAGAGAGAGAGGGGAGAGAGAGAGAGAGTTTATGATACCATGTGGTCGAGTCTGTCTACTCGAGATACGATGGGTTCTTCACCTTCAATGACGGCCATGTCGATGCTTTTGGTTTTGAACAGATATCGTTGATGATAATGATTACTGATTTTGTGCTATTTTCGCGGGGAAATTACGAGGGAATAATGGGAAGGAGGGAGGAGGGTTTTAAAGGGCGTGAGTGGGGTAGGGTGTCGTGTTGGCATAGATTGACACGCGTCAGCTTTTTATGAATGTGCTGTTTACACGTGGTTTGCTAATGCATGGCGGTTATAAATGAGATAACGATGATGTCGTGAACCTAATTTTGGTTTTAACACGTCATCAGGATCGTTAAACGTGTCGCTTGTTAAGCTAAGTTGGCGCTGACAACGAGGCAGGTTCTGGTTCTGGGATCAATTAATTCCGAACAGGATTATCTTTTAGGGTAAGAATGTAATAGAATTTTGACAAGTGGATATAAGGGTGTCAAACTGGTATCCTCGGTTCTCGTTCTACAAATTTGAGCACCGGAATCAGAACCATTAGGAAGCAAAATCATAGGTGTAATGGTATTATAAGCCCTTCACATGTGCGTTTGTATGTGTCCGTTACCCTAGCTTTTCTATTCTTTTTTTTTTTTTTTTTGAATCAATGACCCTAGACAAGTGTTTGTCAACTCAGTCAATATGAAGAAGTTAATTAATTTATTAATTTTTCTAGAACTATTGTACAATTATTAATAAATGAGAAGTATTATTAATTAGTGCAAAAGCGCCTCTAATCCAAAAATAAACCCCTAAATTCTTGGCACGTAGATTTGTACATGGACGTAAGCAGAGTATATAAATAACATAGGTGAAAATAAATGTGGTTGGTGGGTGGAAGAAAGGAAACCCACAAAAGAAAAAAAATGATGGCAAGGATGGACAAGTAATATTACACGTGCGTTGTAAGTAGAGAAATCCACTTATCCCCTCACATGCACATGGGTTGATGTTGATGTTAAGTGTGCCAACTTGGAGATGACCAATTATGAGCAAATGTGATCTAAACGATGTCAAAAAATTAACCTTAGCTTGGATCAACTCCATGTAGCACCCAATCAAAAGTGTAAACCGAGAAATAACATTCCAGGACATGGTCAGTATTGAGCAGAATGTAACATAAAAGAATGGGTGAAGACGGTACTACAACAACACACTATAACAACCGCTCACCCTTAAAATATGGTTGTATATATCTCACCCATTTTGTTTCTCTTTCTATCTCTCTCTTCCTTTTTCTATTTCTCACGCCGATCTCTTGAGCCATACTATAGCAGTTTGTAGCCTCTTATCTACATAACAATTCAACTAAATGTTGTACAATTGAGGCAGTTGACGGTCCGGATGAATTACATCCGATGACCTTGGTGATGCTACAAAAAAGTTAGTGAACAGTGCTGGACATGGTACTGTTTCAATAGTGGGTGAACAATATTTATTTCTATCCTTTTTTTCACTCTCCATTTCTCTCTTCCTCCCTCTCAAATTCTATTTCTTTCTCTTCTTTTAAAAATTTCTACTCCATGTTTCTTTCCAGTAGGTCACGTGAGAAGCGCGTGTGGGGATGCGCGCAAAGCGTGCGTAGGCACGAAGTACGTGTGGGGAGGATGGTCATCTAATTTGCTAAATCACATGCCCATATAGCGTATGAGGAGGCAAACGAGGTATTACTACGTGCCAAAGACACAGGGTTATACCTATTATAATAAAGATAGGCATATTAACAAGAGTTGTGTTGACACTACGCTACTCCTCCTGATAAAAATGCGTTATTTTTTTATTAATAGAAAAGTGTAAGATCTTATTATCTAAGAAAAAACTCCTTTTACAACATTGGTAAAACGTTGTTAAATTAGTTTGACAATATTTTTTTAAACATTGTGATACCTTGGTGTTGTAAAAAGTAGGATATGCTTTACAACGTTTGCCCAACGTTGCACAGGTTGTAAATTTATATTTTGAAGGATATTTTATAATTAAAAGCATTGTAATCAATCTTTTACAACGTTTTTGTTATATTGTCAATTTTACATTATCAACCGTTAAAAAAGTTGTAAATAGGTTTTTTACAATGTTTATTCCGTGTTGTCATAAATTTATCAACAATTTTAGGTACATGTTGTAATTCACCATATTAACAATTATTAGAAAACAAGTATTGAACGCCCGTGCTTTAGCACGGGCAAGTATTTTTAGAAAATAATTCAATATTTAAAATAATTATCAATTAGTAATTACTAATTTTTCTTTTTAATTTTTAATTAATATTTTTTTCCGAATTATGAATTTCTAACCGTTACTATAATATTCGAAGTAAATCTTAATAATAATAATTTATAACAATTTAATTTTATTGTAATAGCGATGTTTATAAGATTGGTATTGTTAATAGTTTTCTGTTATAATAACTATAATAGTATTACTTACTAATAACGTAAATATAGTTTTATAGTCTCAATAATAATTTACTAAAAGTAATTATTCATTAGTAAAAATTAACAATCGATATTATCTCCAACCTTTTTCTTTTTTTTTATTCTAAACCATAACTAAATAAAATTTGTAAATAACAAAATAAAAATTCTGCACTGGCTAAGTGACACTTTTCACGAAAGGGATATTGACTTGTGGTTCACATGTTGCTTATATATCCTTTGCCTTTGAAAAACTATTTTTTTGGAATCGCACACGTAGCTAGGTACTCGATAAACCATTTAAAATCCTCTAAACTTTCTAATGTCTTTGTAATCGTAGAAATTAAAATTTTTCACTTCCCATATGGAAGTCAAGGAGGTTGTTCTTCAGCCAATTAAGAAAATTTCAACTTTGAAAGGAAAGATGGATAAAAATGAGAGTGAGAAAGTTGAAAATTATGTTTATCGTAAACAAATTAATTATTTAAATACTCATAAGTATTAATAAATAATAATAACAAATAATCATAATAACCTGAACATGGTTATGGTAGAATGGGTGGACAAATTTTATCAAAAACAAAAATGTGTGGATAGAATATCGCTCTATCATCTTTAAATGGGATTAGAAGTTATAGAATAATATATTCTTGGTGAGATAGAAATGGCCAGTCGAGTGAGTGTTTAGTTTTCTTGGCCAAACTTCGGCTATCTTACAAAGGTCGCTTATTTCTCCCTTAATCAATCCCCTATCTAACTTAGGCTGGAACTTTGATCTAAATCGTTCCGATGTAATATAAACTCGTATTCCTTACTCAATCCCCTGTCTCGTTCCGTTGTAATATAAACTCTTGAGTGGATATTAGTGGTTTCTCTTTGTCCGTTATGGCGACTCATTTGTGATTATGGCGGTGTCTTTGCACTTCTCACACACCTATTGTTAGTAGGCAACGGTGTATCTTCGTATTGTCATTGTAATTTAGACAATAGTCCCTCATAAAAAAAGAAAAGAAATAGAACTTACCTTAATTTGAAAATCTGTTTGTAAGATTGCCCAAGAGCATATATAGTAATACCATTTCCGTACTTGACTAATGTGCGACTATAATACGTTGCCATATATCCAACTTTCTTGACTTTATTTCTTGTTGGAACTTGGAACTGGCATGCATCAAATTTCTTCACATATAGAATGCATCACTCGTCAGAAGCTTTATTGATTGGGCTTAACTGTATATATATATATAGTATGACTTGTACAGTTGTTGTTCCCAGTTTCGGGTGATCACTTTAACCAATTTACTCGGTATTCTTAGAGGACAAAATAGAATTTAGTTTAGTGAACTGCATTTGAAACGATTCAGAAATTGATGAACCATTATAGGATATGAAACTTACATAAAATAATTTTTCAAATAGCTATGATGAATCAATCGATTGTATGTGGCACCTTTTAAGGAAATGGTTTGAAACCCATTTAAGGTCAATAGCGCCTCTATGACATAGAGGTTTGAAAGTTCAAATAGTAATTTTTAATAAAAAAAATGAAACGGTGCTAATTCAGGAGTTGGTGTCCTAATATGATATGTCGTTGTTAACGTTTGAGGGCGTGATGAAAGGATTGTAGGAGTATGCAGTGACGTGGCTTAACAGAAATTCAGGAAATCGTAAGGTTTTCTTTGAGAACGCCACGTGGCATGGTTGAGGTTTAATTATAATATAATAAAGATGTTGTAGAATAGGTTTTCACAAAGGTCATCCTCTGTGGTCGTAAATTCTATAACAACTTTGCTCAAACGTTATAATTAACAATATTAACAATGATGTAAAAATGTTGTGAAATATGACATTAATTCTGTCATATATCAAACTATTATTACACTTCTAAAACGTCGTAAAAGAATTATTTTAAAATATTGCGAAAACGTTTTGAATGTATGTACATTTTCAAAAAAAAATCTATTACTAATAACTAGCTATAGGCACTTGTAACAAATGATTTCATTCATAGTTTCAATATGTATGAGTAGATTACCTGAACACAAGTATATGTATATATATATATATATCGTGTTGAAATTTCGACAGTCTCATTTGTTTGTAGATTATGTCAACCACCTGTAGAGTATATTCAGATCAAATAAGACATCAAATTTTAAACCACACAATCATAAGAATATATATTAACTCTCAAGAAGAATTGAACTCAAAAGAATTAGTTGCTGGATTTCATTTTCTTGATTCTTCAAAACATTTTATCACATAAGTTGTTGATGAAATCCCCAAACTACAAATGCATATTTATTTGAAAAAATAAAATGTATAAAGCATTAGGAATCAAGGATAAGGCAAAAGGAATCAAGCTCTAGGTTTTTTTGCCTTTTTTTTCTTCCTCTCAACTTCTTTAAGCCTATAATTCATTTGTCAAACAAGCACCCCTTGCTCAACTGAGATTAAAATATCTGTAATTCATAAGTATAGTTACAATGGAGCAAGATATGTAACTGTGACGGTCTAAAACCGTAGCAAAAAGTCAAAAAACCGTAGCAATTTAGCTTTTGTGATGGCTTAAACACCGTAGCTTTAAGTGGCGTAACAAATAGCTTTTGTGACGAAATTTTGCTACGGATTTGTAGATCGTAACAATGGTCTAGTTTTTGCGATGGTTAAAGCCGTAGCCAATTGATGACTATATTTGCCACTTCTTAGGGTCTATTGTTACGACTTAATCTGTAGCAATTGGTCCTGATCTTTTAGCGACGACCTTGAATCCATCACAAAAGAATAATTTTTTTTTATTAATTTAGCCTATTAGCGACGGACTAAGACTGTCGCAAATAACCAATTTTTTTTTTAAACCCAGCTCCCATTTTTTCTGGTTTGTTTTTCAGGCTTATAGCCTTTTTCATTGACCTGTTCACATATAGCCTTTTTCATTGGCATGTTCACTGTATACATCCACACCCCTCCATCCATTCACATCCACATTCATTGAGATATATCAAACCATTCATATACATATCAACATTAAGTCACATGCCGATTTACATATCGATTTACATATATCCAAAAGACTTTTAAGTTTTGAACAAACTATATATAAATCATCCCCTCAAAAATACTTTGAAGTTTTCTTACTTTCGAGTTCATCCCGACAAAATTCTAAGCCTACCCACATAACTCGCTTTCTTCTTCACAACTTCCAAGTTCCCATTCAAAACGAGCTTCACATGCAAGAAAAAAGAAAAAGAATTTAAGGATATTCTAGGCATTATAAGGTTAAATTTAAGGAGAGACAACACAATTTTACCAAGTATCCCATATATGCCTAGTGCTAAACCGAGGTCATTGGCGAATTATTCTACACATACGAACACCTAAAATGAATGAAAATAGAAATTAATTGACACTAACTTTAGGAGATTAAAAATGAAAAGGCGATAAGGCTACTGGTATAATATAGTAATATATATAAAACTTCAAAATACTTTCATACAAGTGGCTCACATACTATGTTGTGGCTTCACAAATGTTGATGGCACAGTTGACCACTTGATAAGGCAAGGCACTATAGTGTGTATAGCTGCTCAGAGCAGTAAGCATTATCACAACCTGTTATTAGTAAAATAACAAAAGATTAGTACTTCAATTTTTGTTGTACAATAATTGCATCCACACAAGAATTAATAGCTTTTTCAGCATCTTTAAGACTCCCAACCTATTATTAGTAATATAACAAAATAGTAGTAATTGAATTTTTAATTTTTAATTTTTATAGTCTACTAGAGAACCACTAAATCTCCAGAAGTTTGAGAATAACTCACCTGGTGAACAACCTTGACCCCTGCTCTATGTGCTTCAATTACAAGTTAATTATCTATTCCCTCAAGTAATCAGGTGACTCCTGTCAAATAAATTGGAGAACATCAATAACATCACAAGATGAAAACTAAACAGAAATAAAAGAAGAAAGTTTAAGACATTAGGATTGCAAATATAAATGTTACAAATCAACAGGAAATAAGTGAGCCACTTGGTTCCAAGGGAAAACATTACTTAATTTTCTTTAATAATAAACTATAATAGTCCATCGCATCATAAACCAAGATTACAACAAAGAAAGTATCAGTAGCACAACACATAAATCACATAACTCTTATTTCCATATTAATTGGACACAAAAAAATTAAATCAAAATGGGTCTGATTGATTTTGTTCAGTAATGAAGATAAATAGACAACAAAATGTATAAAGAATGGAAATATTGAGGTTAGAAGATCAAACAGAATTAAAATTATAACTGAAATGAAAGACTTCAAAGGTGTAAGTAATATTACAACAATTACACATTCAATCCCATAAAGAACAAAACTATAGATGGGTGCATTTTAACATCGGGTGTTATAGGCTACACTCAATCTCAGGGAGCCAAACCTAGCAAATAACCTCATATGTAGACAGGGGAAGGGTCAAATCTGAAAAAACTGAGGAAAATAGCGAAGTAGATGAAGCCACAAAGTCTGAACTTGCAAGACCTCTTAAACTTATTGCATAACATTCAAGAGCTCTTCAGGGAAATAGGTGTACATAGAAATATAGGACCAAACCATATGTAGGTTCATTTCTAACTAATCCAAGTTACCATAATAAACAAAAGCATTACTGAAGAGAAAGTGTATGTCGATCATTAATAACGTATATGACATGTACCTGCCATTCATTCTTTGTATGAGACCGCCGCAGATAAAATCAATGGCACAACATCATTGCACTCGATATTGTAACCTGGGATCTGCACTATTAAACACCATCCATCAATGTTTCAACAATACATGGAACACATAGATTGAAAACTCTATTCAAATTAATTAAGAACTACTATTACTAAACCCAAATCCAATAATATTCAGTTATTCGATAGATCAGTTAATGGAGGCAGCTATAATAGAGAGAGACTACATTTTTCTCAAATAACAAGTAAAAAACATTTACAAATTAAAAACACAGAAAGAGAAATCCATGAACTTGTTGTAAATAATGGATATCTTGATATATCATGGTGGATGACCACCACCAGACCACCATCACCACCATCACCATTCACTCCACCACTAATATCATTATTGCTATTACCACTACCACCATTCTACTATTTCACCCACTACCACAATATGCCTATAAATAGAGGCTATTAGTTACATGTAAGATATCCCAAATTCTAATAAGAACAATCCTTCATTGTGATTCTATAGTTGTTGTTTGTTTCTTGATTGTTATCTTGCTTATTTCTCTTTAACTCATAACACATTATCAGCACGAGTGTTCTAAGAAAGGTTTGTGTTCTACCTTTATAATTATATCATTTGTTATTAGTTTTCTTTAACAAAATTATTTAGAAAAAAATATAGCTTCCAAATAAGACCATGGTTGCAAGAAATTTTAGAGCTAGTTAATTTTTGTTATTTATTTAATACTTAAGAATAGTATTATACAAATTATAGGAATTAAGGATACTCTATTTAGTAATCATAATAATTGAGTCAACTATAATTCATTACAAAAAAAAAAAAGGACGTTACTTATTTTATTTTTTTTGCTATAAATTTTTCAGCAACGTTTTTTGTTAGAATAACGTAGTTTTTCTATACATGATGACCTGAAAGCAGAATACCTCTGTGAGGATGAACCAATGAATTTATGGTCACCCTTAAAAGACAGATTTAACCACGAAAGGATGGTTATTCTTCCAACTGCTCAAAGTGAATGGATGATCTTACGTTATCAATATTACAAAACTGTGAAAGAATACAATTCTGTTTTATTTAACATTGTTTCTCGCTTGAGGTTATGTGGAGAAAAAATAACTGAGGTCCAAATAATTGAGAAAAACCTCTCTACTTTTCACGCAAATAATATACTTTTGCAGTAATAATACCGTGAAAGGCGTTTTCATAAATACTCTGAACTTGTAACTTGCCTACTTGTAGCAGAAGCGAATTATAATGTCCTTATAAAAAACAACAACTCTAGACCAACTGGTTCACTGGCAATTCCTGAAGCGAATGCTAATTATAGGTTTAGAGGAGGCCGTGGTAAAGGTCGTGGAAGATGGCATGGAAGAAGAAGAAATAATAGTAATAGTTATCACCCTTATAGAGGTGGAAACAATGGAGCTCCACAAGGAAATAAGTGAAATAAGTGGACACCATCATCTAGCAAAGGGAATTCCAAACCTCAAAATAAACCAAATAAAGGCAATAATGCTTGTCAAAGATGTGGCAAGGAGGGACATTGGGTAAAATATTGCCAAATTTCTAAGGAAAATGTTGAGAAGTTCAAAACATCAAAGAAAGTAGAAACAAATCTAATTGAAGATTGGAATAATGATCCATTGGATATACTCAATTGGATACATCTAATTTTTTTGAAGATCAGAATGGAAATATTATTAGCAATGGATAATTCGAGGAGATGTTGGGAAATTCACCTTCAATGGTGTAATTGTTTGGTTAATTTGCGACTAATACCAACTTGGTTGTTATTTTTTATTACTTTTGGACTATTTACACTTACAAGTCATGTGTATTTAAATTTAAATTTCCTCATGAAAAGTCTAGGCAATGAGTGTCTGGTTTGTTTTGGAAACATTAATTATGGGTTTGTGAGTCATATTATGGTATATTTTCTCATTAACTGTTTTATTACTATTCTTGTGCTAGAATTGAAATTCATGAATTTTATTTGCTTTATGTTGATCAGGTATGAACATACAAATGGACAAAAATGAAATATGTTTGGTGGATAGTGCTACAACCCATACAATTTTGAAGAATCAGAAATGTTTTTCAAATTTAGTATTTGAGACATATAAAGTGTCAACAATAGCTGGGCCAGCACATATAATTAAGGGCTATAGAAAAAGCAAACCTCATGTTACCTAATGGTACATAAATCAAAGTGCATAATGCATTATATTCAAGCAATTCAAGGAGGAATTTGCTAAGTTTTAAAGATATACGCATAAATGGATACCATATTGAAACTCGAAACAATGACAATAAAGAGACATTGTGTATTACATCTAATGTTGGGAGCAAGAAGCTCACATGATAAGAATTCTCATGTTTTTCAGTTGATTTATATTACACCACAATTAGTGTAATTGAGTCTCATGCAAATGTGGCAAAACAAAGAGTTTACGATCCTGCCTTATGTACTGTTTGGCATGATTGATTAGGCCATCCTGGACAAACCATGTTCAAGCGAATCATTGACAATTCTTGTGGGCATACATTGGAAAAACAACATCCAAGCTAACCTAAGAATTACTTGTGTATTCCTTGTTCCCAAGGAAAGCTTATAACTAGACCATCTTATCTGAAGGTTAAGAATGAATCTCCCACTTTTCTACAAAGGATACAAGGTGACATTTGTGGTCCTATTCATCCTGCAAGTGGACCATTTTAATACTTCATGGTATTTATAGATGCATCAACTAAGTGGTCATATGTTTGCCTACTATCTACTCGAAATCTTGCATTTCCATATTTTTTGGCTCAAATTATCAAACTTAGATCTCATTTTCCAGATAACCATATAAAGTCAATTAGACTGGACAATGCT
>MVGT01002023.1:34256-80150 GCA_002174775.1 Macleaya cordata
CTGGTTAGGTGCTGGTTGAGGTCGAGCTTGACCCTGACCATTCGGCCTCAGCTGTTGATTCTGCCTTGCCCCTTGCACCCCGTTACCGCGCGGACAATCTGCTGTCCTGTGTCCTACCTCACCACAGGCATAACAAGGCCTTTTAATTACACGCCTACTGCCCTCTTCAGTTCTCAGTGCTTCGGGCTGTGCAGGAACTACTGCACCCGTATTCTTTTCTTCGGTTTTCTGCCTCTTCCAGTAACCCCGGTTATCACGGTTCTTCCCTTGCTGACCTTGGCCATTCTTTTGATCACGTTTGTCTACTGGTTTGGCCTCAGCTTTCTCACTTCTCTTTCTTCGTGCCTCCTGGATCTCCTGATCATGAAGTCGTGCACACTCCACAACCTTAGGAAAAGTATCAAAACTAGGCTGCCCGATGATATGCCTAGAGATCTGTCGATTCAATCCCCTCAGAAACTTCTGTATCTTACTCTGCTCAGTCGGAATAAGACCCGGTGCATACAAAGCTAGCCTAGAGAACTCTCTCTCAAACTCAACCACTGTCTGATCGTCTTTCTGTCTCAAATCTTGAAACTCTTTTTCCATTGCCATACGTGCACTCTGAGGAAAATACTGGTCAAAGAACATCGCCTGAAACTGCTGCCAAGTTAGGGTGGTAGTATCTAGATCCTGGGAACGAGACTCCCACCAATCCAATGCATCTTCTACAAGTTGAAAAGCTGCAAACCTCTGCTTATACTCTTCTGGGCACTCGAAGGTCCTAAAGGTCTTTTCCATCTCCTTGATCCACTGATGTGCCACTAACGGATCTGTAGAACCTCCAAAAGTTCGTGGTTTCAAACTCAAGAAGTGTCTATGTAACTCCATCCAAGTAGGTGCTCCTACCCGTACCACTGGCGGTTGCGGTACTTGAACTGGTGCTTGTACAGGAGCTGGTGCCACTGGGCCCCTTGCACCCAACCGTGCATCTAGCCTGGCATCCACTACTGCCCCTACCGACTCTGCAATCATCTGTCGCAACACCGCCCACTCCGGCATCTGAGGGTTCACCCCTCCTGTCCGATTCTGCCCCGTGCCTTGCCCAATCCCTCCTTGCTGTGGTGGTGGAGGAACCCCGGTAGGTGGTGCGTTCACCTCTTCGGTAGGAACATCATCATTGTTCCCCCGTGCACCTCTACCTCCTCGCCGACCACCTCTACCTCTAGCTCTCCTCCCAGACATAATTCTGAGATACAAGAAAAGGAGGATGAGAAACCGGACTAAACCTATTGCTAAACCAAGCCAAACATCAAGCAACAAGCAAACATCAAGTGCACCCTTAGTCTCGTGTCTAAAGTGTCACAAACATCCTAACTCAACTTAATTCCCTCTAGGACTTTGAACCTGAGGCTCTGATACCAACTGTAACACCCCGCCCTCACCTTTCGGGTCTGCAGCCCTTACTCGATGAGAACTAGGCATTTCCGGCGGAACCATTAACAACCTGTAGCTCTAGGGTGAGCGCAGTTCACCAAGCTAACAAGAAGCTTGCACTCATATTCACAACACAAGTACAATAAAGCTGAAATAAACTTTATCAACTTAAAGATAATCTGTCATACAAATGGATAATTAAATAATCCCAAACATCAAAGGACTAAACAATGTCCAAACTAAACTGAAAGAAATCGCAAAGGATGTCCTACGTCTTCACGGAACTTAAGCAAGTCTCCGAAGACTAGATCCTGCCTACGTGAACACCGCCTCTAGCGAGGATTCACCTGTTGTCTTGGACCTGTAAAAATAACGGTGCTAGGTCAAAACCTAGCCAGCAAGTTCACTAGTTCCCTTGGCTTAGATTCGGGTCAACCATATGCTTCACAAGTTTCAGTGTATTAACAACGATAAGATAACGAATAAAGTAATGTAAAGCAATGCACAAGATTCACGGCTGTTGTGTTTTATGTTCTTCGATTAAGATTAAGTTTTCGTAACAAAGAGTGCTCTCTAGTTACTACCCACGTTTCACCCATTCCTGTAGTTCAATCGAGACACTGGCCGTGCGCCACGTAAGTCTGATGAAACCGCCTCGAAATCCATCCCCCGAACACTGGTAACCCTGTCGGCGTTACTTACGTGTCAAGTGATTCCGTAGACCTCACTTGGCGATTCCGAAGACCTCGCTTGGAGAGGACCAGGCCTATACAGGACCTAACTATGTTTGCACACGTGCCAAACAAGTTATTTAAGCATACATCAAACTTATGGAAGTATCTTACACATTATCTATGTGTCCACAATCTCTCATCATCATGGAAATAGTTCTCAATAAGTCATTTATGCATTTTACACTTATAAATACATATCCATTATTAGCATGCATGAACATGATCATGATATCCTTCATACAAGAACTAATTACACAAAAGAAACTACCAAAAACCAATTTTTGGGTCAAAAGGCAATGCGTATCGATACTAACTTACATGCTGAGGGAGTATCAATACACCCTAAATGGGTATCAATACATGCTGTCAGATTGGGGTTGTATCGATACACCCTAAATGGGTATCGATACACCCTTTCAGATTGGGGCTGTATCGATACACCCTAAATGGGTATCGATACACCCTTTCAGATTGGGGCTGTATCGATACACCCTAAATGGGTATCGATACACCCTGGGTTTTCTCGCGATTCTGGGTTTTGTTCTTCAACAAAACTCCATGGAAACTTGGGATTTTGGCCTGCAACCTTAGGGGATTGTATACAAGTTAAATATACATAGATTTCATGCTCTTTAACCAATGAAAATCATACACACATGGATACATGCCTTCATTCATCTAGTTAACATATATTATCCATTAAAACCCAATTTCTATGCATTCATTCATGGATTAGGTTATGTAAACTAAGCATAAACCTAGCTTTCATGCAAGCATTTACTAAGACTTCATCAAAGCAAAGTGGAAGACCTAAGTCTACACCAAAAGAGCAAGTTACTACTTGCCTCAAATCACCAAGGAAGATGAAACCCAAAGGAAGAAGAAGAAGATGAAGAAGATCCTCTGCAACCAACTTGATTTCCTGTGTTGATCACCTTCACAAAACCTTGGGCTCTCAAACAAGAGGTTCTCTCACTCTCTTGCTCTCCCTCTCTCCCAGCCGATCCACCTCTCTCTCTTCCTCTCTTCTTCTCTTCCAAATAGAAAGGAAAACAAGAGAAAAGTGTTAAGTTAGGGTTAGTTATATTAGCCTAACCCTAAACTTAATAAAACTCTACAGGGTGCCCTCATCCTGAGTGGCTGCCCCTCAACATAAGTAACTAAATATAGATAGGGGTATTACAGGGACCTACCACTTTTTCCTACCAAAAGTGTTATGAAGAGGGTCTTCAACTTATGTGGCAGTAGGACCCACATGCCACATAAGCCATCTGGCATTTGTTTTGTAACATGGGGGGCCAAACAGGAGTACTGATAACGGATTTTTGCCGACTACCAAATTGGTAACTATAGTCAAAACCTTGTGTTCGTGATCCCTACCATTCGAACTAAACTAACTAGACCCTGCCTGAACCACCGACAACTTTTTCTTGAGATACGAGAAGTAATCTACGAAATACTGTCGATGATTATTACCCGCACGAGTTCCTTCATTGGATGCTCTGATCAATGTTGGCTGCACTTGGGACACAAACACCAACTATTGACACCTGTGAATTTTTTTCAAAAAAAGGCCGATCCCAGTATCCCAAGATGCCCACGTACGTTGGACACTTCTTTCCTTTTTTGGAGGTGTTCATTTTTAGATATCCATTGCCGTCCATGAGCATTTTTCTGATTGGCTGATCGGAGTATCCTATGATGCCCACGTTGCATATTGTTAGATTGGCCAATTTAGACCGGATCCGATGTGAACAACAGAATTTGAAAAAAAACTCATTCAAGTCAATCCCCTACCAATACAATTCTTGCGATTCATCTGACCGATCTCAATTGATCCAACAGAATTCAGTTTTTTTTTTTTTTTCATTTTTTTTAAATGTCATACAATAAAACTAATTAGGTAAATAAATAATAAAAATGTTAATACATCTTAATACCAAATCGGCCGATAAAATACACCTTAAAATGGTTTTTTTCTCAAAACATAAAAAGAAAAAAAAAAAAAAAGAAAGAAAAGCCCATGAACATAATTTGTAATACCTCAGAATTGGTGACTTCAAATATTCAGTTCCCTCGCACTTAAAAAGGAAAAAAAAAAGAAAAAAAGAAAGAATTTGTAACTCATGCTTTCTAAATTAAGCTGACTTAAACAAAGAGAAACAGGAGATAATGCAGCTAATTAAAATTACATCCACACACAACCTCAAATCCATTCAACATCCTATATAAATTCACCTAAACTCACAAATCAGTCATAGATAATTACATTTTCATATCTCCAAATGCTTAAAAAAAAAAAAAAAGTAAACAACACAAATTAGGTCTAATATTTGGATCATATATTGGTACTTGTATATACATATACTTTTTAACATCCAAAAGGACCAAAAACCCAACTATACTTAGCAAAAGCAAACACCATCAACTCAAAACCTCATGAATATACAAGTACATCATCTTTATATAAGATTTAATTTGTTCTAGTACTAACTAATACTCTATAAAAACATACATAGGATAAGTATAACCCTAATTAATTAAGAGCAAATGAATAGAAGAAGAGCTCTATATCTGGTGAAGCAAAAAATGGGATCGGTGCCCTCGACGATGATGAGCAGTAGGAGACTAATCTTTGCTTCTTCGGAGCCGGTGGACACGATTCAATCTTGGGTATTTGGAATCTTTGAGCCTTAGGGGTGCAATATCCATTATTAGCATTAATATCAATATCAATATCAATATCAATACTTTTTTCTTGTTCAATGTCGATATTATTTTGCATTTTACTGAAGCTTGTGGTGGTGGTGGTGGTGATGTTACTAGGCAACACCATTGAATTTTTTTGGTTCTTTGATTGGAAAAGACGCTTCTTGCATTTGATTCTTCTTCTCTTTGTTCTACTTGTACTACTTCTAGTAGATGGAGCCATTAAAAGTACTTCTGCTGTACTTAATAATTACGCTTAGAAAAAAAAAAAAAAAAAAACAGTTAAATGCAACGAATTAAAGTTTGAAGATCGAAAAGGAAGAAATTCTGCTAAAAGTAACCCATCATCAGTTATAATTTTTAAACAAAACCAGTTTGAGTATACTTTTAATTCAAAGCAACTAAACTTGACACAAAAAAGCAATTGTAAAACTTCAAACCTAAGTGAAATTTCATAACTAAAATATTCAAACAGATAATGATCTTGAAAAGTTAATTTTTAGCTACTATAAAAACTAACAAACCCAATAAAAAAGACTATCTGGGTAGACCTAACTATTAAACATTTTTAGATTAATCTTGGCAGAAAAAAAAAAAAAACTCACCTTTATTTCATCTTTGAAAGCACCAAAGAATAATCGATCGAACCCTATGCCAAGAATCTTCAGGCATGAAAAAGAGAATCCAAATAAAAAATGAAATACCCACTTCACTAATTACTCTCCACTAAAGATGAAAAGCTTGAAAAATATACCCCTACTACTTAAACCCTAAATAAGTTAGAGAGAGGCGTGATCGAGGTCGATCACAAAATTTTCTCACAGTTGATTACTTCACTGTTAGTTCCTTCTCCTTTGAAAAGTTGATACTTTTTTATATTGAAAAGGATAAGTGGAGTTGGAATTTGCTACGCTATTGAATACAAAAGTTTGCTCCTCCGTACACCAAAATATGCCATATAGCCAATTCTTTAGAGTTTAGACTCCATCTACCTTCTTGGTCCTCCCTAGCTTAGTGGACCTCATATGAAAATTTTGACCATAGGTTCGTGGTAGGATCAATGAGTACCTGTTTAGCCGCGACCCGATCAAGAACTGGTTACGGTCTTGTTTGGTACACCCTCATTATGTGTTTATAGGTGTTGACTGAATAAATAATCTGAAATTTTTTATTTATTTTTTTTAATTTATAAATTTTTATTAGCACTTATTAGAACTGTACATCTTTTGCATTTGCAAATATTCAAGCAATACAATACTATTAATTTGTATTAGAGAATCGGATCCAAATTTATGAAGAGACGATCAAAAGAGGAACCAAAATATGTGAGAGAACAATCTAGAATATTGGAACCGATAGTCGGAGTTTCAATTCAACCTATTTGAGGGTGCAGTGTGTCTAATAATAAAAGGTACCCCACTTTTACTGCTGTATTGCAGCCCTCTTTTAGGCCTTAGAGTAAAAAAATCTTGTAGTTCTAGCGTTACCGAAAAACCTACAGAATAATCTACAGAAAGGAACAATTTTGAATTTGAGGCCAATCAGAAGGGTATGTGAAGCAAATTAGAATGATGTGTGAATACACACTACCATCAGATTTTAATTCACTACCGTCAGATTTTAATTCTATAGGAGGATTAGGAAAATTGGAATTATTTAGATGGAAACAAATCTAACAAAATTTAGTTTAATTTTGATCAACCTAATCTTACCTAAATAAGCCTAATCCTAATCTAACCTGACTCATACGTATCCTCTTGTTAAAGGCAATACATATTTTCAAATGGCAATGATACAGTGCATTGGGTACATTGTACCTTCAAATACGCCTAGTACCTGCCTCCTCCATCAATCTCATAGGGATTGAAGATCCAGATCGTCACGTGGAGAGGATTGTCACTGCTTGATGAAGATACCTTAGCTCCATATGGTTCTTGTAGCTTGATGATGAAATAGCCCTTGTTGATGATCTTGTTATCCCAACCATAATTTTTGGTTGTATTCTTGTTTCTACAAGTAATGAATTTTTACCGATAACCCTAACAAACTTTATTTTTATAAAATAACTCAACTCTTATTTTTTGTTTTACACTCCACCCTACGACCATCACAATCTCCACTTCCACCATCTCTACCACAGCTACCACCACCTCCACCTCCACCATCACGGAGAGAGAATATAGAGAGCGAATACTGAGAAAGAGGAGAGAAATCTGAAAATTTCAGATCCCTCTTTATCAATCTCTCTATATTCTCTCTCTAATAGAGGACTTGATTTGAAATAGAAGAGAGAGATGAACAAATTAAACTTTTTTTTTCGACTTTGATTGGTGAAATTGAATTTTCACCAAGGTCGACGATTACAGTGAAACAAACCCGATGGGCTAAACAAAAAGACTACAAACGGACTAGTAAATCCATTTCTTTTATGGCATGTTTGGATTACAGGAATGGAATCACATTCCTGGGAATGTGATTTCAAGCTTGTGTTTGGTTTGCGGAATCAGGCCGGAATCACATTCCCGAAAATGTGAGATTCCCCCATTTAGGGGGAATAGCAATCCCGTGGGAGGAGGTGGGATTACCATTCCCAATCCCCTGGAATCAATCATGATATTTTTTTAAGATAATATTACCCATATAAATTTTTATTATTTACAAATGTAAATCATGTTTTGACACCTCAACCTCTTTTTTTCTTTTTCTTTTTCCTAATGGTGACTTCAATCTAACTTCATGATTAAAAAGGGTAAATAAGTCAATGAGCATATATGAGTTATGAAAAATATGAATTGATTTTTTGTTTCCATGCTTGTTATGAAAAATATGAATTAATTTTTTGTTTCCATGCTTATTTTTAATAGTATACATTTGGAAGGGGTATAAGGGAAAAATTAGCCTTTTTTGGATTCCCATTCCTGCATGAACCAAACACTAGAATAAGAATGTGGCAGAAATGATATTCCTATTCTTGGTTGAACCACACATAAAATAAGGGAATGTCATTATCAAGAATAGCATTCCAGGAATGTGATTCCATTCCCGCGATCCAAATATGGCATTAGTGTATATAAACAGAATTAGTAGTACATTTCTGTTAGTGTACATAAACGGACTCTTAGTTTACAGAAGCGAGCGTAGTAGTTTGTTTATGTTAGTGTAATCAAACAAACATAGTTGTCCGTTACTGTAAGGCTGTGTCTGATAACATTTGAATTCCATAGAAATGGGTTTGTTTCGTAAAAATAACACAAATTCTCCCATTTATTTGCATTTTTAATTCTACGGAAATGATGACCCAGTTACTTAAAAGCGTGGCTAATAGTTAGTTCTTAATGTAATTCTATGAAATAGGCTTCCTTGGCTCCCCCAAGGAATTAATTCCACAGAAGTGGTAGAAATTAACCTATTTTCGCTGAACAGATTTTCTTGCTATCAAACACAGCAACAATCTAGCTTACTAGTCTGTTTTTAGTCTTCATGCTCAGACCTTAGGGTCCATTTCACAAGTAAAAATCGAAAAAAAAGTTTTATTATAGAGAGTATGGAGAAAGCGATATTTCTCTTGCTTTCTCTTTCTCACTTTTTCTCTCTTTCTTTATATTCACTATGGGTAATGGTGGAGGTAGAGGTGGAGGCGATGGTGGAGATAGTGGTGGTGGAGGGGTGAGGTGTAAAACAAAAAATAAAAGGATTTAGGATTTATTTATTTTTTAAAAAAAAAGTTTCTTTTTTACTTTTTTTTTCCAATTAAAAAAAATTATTATTTTATTATTAAATAGAGAGGATGGCTCATTGTAAAAAAAAACATTTCAAATGTAGGTCAACAATAAATTTGACCACCACCAAAAATACCTAAGATGGCTCATAGCGAAACCTAGGATGCTCTTTATCATCGATCTGATTTTTATGTTCTCTTTACCATATACATCATGCTTACAAAAAATTATATCATTCTAAAACTTCTAATTCTTTGAAACGTAAGATGGAAATTTAATTGCAACTGAGTGTTCTATTTTACCTCTAATTTTCGAGGAGAAGAAGCCATTCAAATCAACAATCAACCTTTTAAGTTTTCTTTATGTGGGCTCCATATGCTAATGTAAACTAGCTGTAAATTTTTATGTGAAAGGGACCCTGACTTTCTTTAAAATCTAGAATCGGTCAAATAGCTTTGACTGAAACAAGACCGGGTCAACCCATGTCTGTTTTTCCAAATTTTGGGTAACTGGTTCACCCCTAGTCTAAATCGGACCTGTCAATAACAGCAGCCAAAATTGAACGGTTAATTTTCGTGTTTGTGTGTCTCTCTCAGTTCAACAGTTCTACTGTTTCTTTGATTTGAGGATTGCAGAGATCAATGGATCTCTCAAGAAGTCCATGGTATTGAGGAAGAACTCTAGGGTTTCTTTCGCTACTAATAACCAGTAAGTCGTTTTTCTTCTCCTTGACTAACTTTTATTATCTTGATTTCTTACTATCGCGTTTGTCTGTTACTTGATTGACGAAGAGGTTTTCGAGTATTAGGGTTTCTGTTGGAGATTTCTTTTCTTTGATGATTTTTTTTTGAGTTTTCTATTTTATTTGTGCTGCTCTCATCCTTGTTAATTGGTAGAGTTTTAGTGCCAGATTCGTTCCTGACTTTTTGTTGCCCCCTCGGATCTTTGGTGTATTGATGTTTGCGTTTTGATGGTTACTTGATCGAGCTTTTATTTTGACTGTAGCTTCTTTGTAACAGAAGCTGTTTTGTGTGGGAATTTCGTTAACTTTGTTTAAATTGTGACCTGTTACTGATTTTTGAATTGCTATCCTATCGAACTTGGCAGGTTTTAGGCGTAGATGACTTACAAAGCCATTAATTTTTTACATTTTTGTAGTTTTAACGACTTTTTCAGCGAATTCTTGCTTGATATTTCAATTGTTTTTGCTGGTAAGAGGTGGCGATTCTACTCGATTATTTTCGAATTAACCTTGCTATTGATTTCTCTGGTCCAGGCAGATGCATGGTTTCTTGATTTAGTTGGGTTTGGAGTATTATCTACTGTTCATGAAGAGCATTATCCATTTAGGATAATCTCTTTACATGATACGAAATTCTATTTTGGTTCTTTTTTGTTATACTGCTCAACTTTCTGAAGAGAATTTTCCTTTTGAAGGGCTTATGGACTGGCATGATTCTGCATTTTCTTGAATGGTTGTCGGGAATTTTAACCCCCGTCTGTGTCCTCTGTGTGTGTGTGTGTTTTCTTTTTTTATTTTCCGTGGGCTAATTTCCTTTCTCTCTATTGATTATTGGATCTGTTTATCTGGTAGAGGGATACCAGGAAAGCAACTCTTAATAAATTTGCATAGTTGCAACTCAATAGAATATAATAAAAAGAAGTTATACCTAAATCCATTGGACATACTATTTCTCGACTTTTACTGCATTGCACCTGTGCACTTACTGATATGTATTGTGATGTTTATTTTCTTCTTCTTTTGATGGTTTTTCTGCAATGCGTTACTCGATTCTGCATTTATTTTTAGGTATAGTTGGGTATTGGATGGATAATATGCACAAGGAAATAGGAAACATTCACTCAAAATCTGAAAATGAAGATCTCCAAGAAATCAATGCCCACAGCATTCCATCGTCTACAGTTTCTCAACCCTGGTGGCGTGGTGTTGCAAATAGTGCTTCTCCTGAGGTCATCTTAGTGGAGAGCACATCAAAGTCAACTCAAGCGCAACTCCCAGACGTTGGTGAACGGACCAGAACTCAAGAATCACAAGCTGATGATGGCTTGGATGAGGTGGTTGGTGTAAGTAAGGAAGTGCAGACTACTGTCCCACTACAATCAGGTACTTCCTTAATATTGTGTGTTTATTTATGTAGTTGTACTGGACTTGTATTGTGAAAGCTATTATTGTACAAAGCTAAATTAGAAGAGGGAGTGTCTGATCCTTTGAAAAACTAGAATAGACTTTAACTAGAAATAATGCCTAAAAGGAAATAATCACTAAATATAAACACATCATAAATTAGAAAGTAAAATAAAGTAAGGTCTTTGAAATCTTGGATGAGGATTGTGGCTAACATAGCCTTATCTTTTTGTCAATAGGAAAGATCACTACTGTATTTTAAAAATTGTACTAGAAGAAATATCACCAATTTCAGAAGCTTCATTTATATCTGCATCCCTTATTGGACTTTTGGGAATGAAGAGTTACATCCATCAGCTTTCATACTTATCCTTATTTAGGCATTGTATGCTATCGTCCACAAAAAAATTTAGATTGTTCCTATATATATATTTGTTTTTGCAGTGGGGGTATACCTATGCCTTTTATCTACTTCAGTGGATGTAGAACTCTGATTTGATACTAAGGAGAATTTTACTTTCAGGGTCAGATGGACATGAACAGCAGCATGTTTCATCTGCTGTACCTCCAACAGGGGGTGAATGTCTCTTACAGCAAAACCAACTAGATCTTGTTGGTCACTCAGTTGTAATCTCTCTCTCTCTCTCTCTCTCTCTCTCCCTCTCTCTCTCTCTCCTGCCACTTCAAATTTGAGGCACTGTGAAGGGATTGAAAGAGTTCTTTTTTCTTTTTCTCAAAAAATCTTTCTACAGGTTTGTACATCATATCCATATTCTGAGCCATACTCTAGGGGAGTTATGACTACATATGGAACTCAGGCTCTGGTATGCAACTTATAGTCCTCTGTGTATCTATAAATGAAATGATTATGCCTGCAACTGCTTTGATTTATTGAAGTTTTACAAATCAAAAGAGATTCAAATTAAAAATCATTGTTTTGATGTGAATGTCAGTATCTTTCCGTTCCCTTTCGTGCATCTGCTTTTCGGTATTCAGTGTCTAATGCTGACACAGATACTTCACAATGAGATTCAGTTTTTTCTCATTCACCCACCACATTTAAAAGCTACATACATAATTAACTATGTTCTATTATTATGAATATCAAGTAGAGTGGGGCCATCTGGTGTGGGAGAACTGTTACTAAATGCTTCTTAATGTTTAAAGATACTTTTTTTAGTTGGTTGAAGCATTTATTTATTGATTCTTCTCTACATTAATGGGATTACTAATGGCCATTCTCCTATTTTTAGTATGTGTCTTTTGCATCATGATTTGGCATTTGTGTCAGGTCCATCCTCATTTACTTGGAATGCATCAAACTAGGATGACTCTACCCCTTGAAATGGTGGAGGAGCCTGTGTATGTGAATGCCAAGCAGTACCATGGAATTTTGAGGCGAAGGCAGTCACGTGCCAAAGCTGAGCTGGAAAAGAAACTGATAAGAGTTAGAAAGGTACATGCCTCGATTTTTCTACCAATATAGTAAGGTTATTTTTGGGTCCATTTGTGCTTAATGGCTTGTAAGGATTTTGCATCTTTTTGAGGAAAAATAACGCATGGGAAAAATTTGAAAACATTTCAATTTACATGTAGATGAAATGTCTGTTATGAAGGCAAGCTGAGGCTTGAGGGACACACTTAAGGTTCGAAAGTTGTCTTAGATCCAGATAGAGTTTGTTCAATAAGCCACGCACCGTAACACCCTGAATCCTGTATCTGTAAAGTACATATGGTCCGATACCCGGTTTTTAGAGAGGTTATTTAGTAAGGAAAATTAGGTTATGGTTAAATTTGATTAGATTTAAATCAAATCGTTTAAGTAAAAAACATGTTTAAAAGGTTAAAGTAGTCATTTTAAATGAAACTAACTCATAGAGATGGCAATGGGGCGAATTTCTCCATACCCTACCCTGTCCCAATAACTAAACACTCGTCCCTTTTCCCTTCCCGAACCCGTCGAGGGTTTGTGATTTGCTCCCCGTCCCCGATTATCAGAAGGAGGCCTCTAACATCCCCGCCCATCCTTTGCCGTATCAAAATCAGTTGTTCACCACAGTTGGTTGGCTAATGAGATGATGAACAACAAATAACGCCTCCAAATTCTCCAAATCCCCGTCTTTAATCATCTCTTTTTTTTTTTTAGTGATTCTAGGTTCGTCTGCTGACTGAAAGGTTAAGATAATAGTTCCCACTGACAAGAACACAAACATGACCTAAATTAGGATACTCTTTATAATACACTTATGTAGGTAAAGGTTGGGGGATCCCATTTAAATATCCATGGATGGATGATGGATCTGTAATTGTAAAATTTGTTTGGATTTACCGGTGACTGCAGATGGTTACAGTACATTTACCGTCCACATACTATGCAACCATAAATGTTTACCATCGTAAACCTTTACTTGACAAACGTTTGCAACTGTAATCATTTGTTAGCTGCAAATATTTACGGTGATACCGAGCAGGGCCTATAGTTCAAATGTTCAACTAAAACCCTAAAAAAATTCAAAATCATGATAATATGTAATATTTGGCCAACAAAGAAATTAAATAAAATACTAAACAATAATGTTCAAATATTCTTACTGTAAGACTTGAATTTCTTTTCTTGTCTTTTATGTTATTCACACGTTTCCTCACCACAATCACCCAATTGGCTCTAAGCGTGTCACCCCCCCACCCTCCACGTGTGCCAATATTGTCCCTACTTTGGCCACTGCACACACACGGTACAGGGTTTTGTTTCTTGGCGAGAGCCTAGGCCCAAGCCCAACGACACCCCCAAAATGCCCCAATATATTTTTCCACATATTTAGCATAGCAAGAAGGCAGAAGCACGAAGAGTAGCATCTCCTCGAGAATCGAATACTCGGCAGGTCTTCTTTAATTTTCTTTCTAATTTAGTTTGCTACTTTGCTTGGAATAATGCTCATGGCAAGGCTACTTAGATTGATTAAAACAAGATTTGCCTATTTTATTTTGAGATTTTCGTTTTGAACTATGTGCTGGACACAACAACAATTTCTATAGTTTGTGTTAGTTTTATGGTAAAAAGGTATCGAATTGACATGCCGTCTGAACCGTTGCGTTCGTGACAAACATGACTATTTACAGTAGAAATTTCATATCTTCTGAATGTTGGGCCTTGCTTGGTATAGCCGGGAACATTCCCGTAGTAGTTGTTTCCGTCACTTTTCAAGAGACGGGGGGCGCTTGGTACCGGATTACAAATTTCACTTGTGGGAAATGTTTCCCATGGTCCCACTTTTTTAAGGTAAATGGGTAGGAAACGTTCCCGGCTATTTTAGGGCCAGGAACGTTCGCAGTCCTCATTCTCTACTATTAACTTGTTTCTCTCTCCTGGCAGATTAAAACTCTGATCTCTGACTCCTACCGTCGACTAATGCATCATCTCCATCTCTTCCTTCTAACTTTCTAAAAGTAACAGATAAGTATCTCTCCCTTTTTCTCTATCTCTCTGCAACTTTTAAGATTTGAAAAAGGAGAAAGAGATTTCTGTAACTTTTAAGATTTGAGAAGGAGAAGATGAAACCCTATTTCTGCAACTTCTAAGATCTGAAATGGAGAAGAAGAAACCCTATTTTTGCAACTTTTAAGATTCGAGAAGAATAAACCCTAAGACACTTCTCCAGATCAAACAAGTTTTCAGATTGTACATAGGAACTAAAATGGACGTGTTAGAGATTTGATGAAGATCGAAAACATGGGGTTCTTCTTTATGATTGTTTTAAAGATCTAATTTGCTGGATTTTAAAGATATTAACAGAGAAATTGAAGCATATTGTAACCAGAAATATATGGTACCAAATTCATTAAAATCTATGCTTAATTTTAAGATTAATTATACGGTTGTTAAAACTTTCTTCTTCTTTTTTTACGGTGGAAAATTATTTGGGTTTTTTTTTTAACTGCATTTTATGAAAAAATTTATCATCCAAACCTATCATTAATTTTTAGGACAAATCCTATATTTAAATCCCTTTTTTCATCTTGAATCCATGATATAGAAAGAGATTTTTAATTGAACTATTTTTTTTAATTAATTTTTTAATTAAGAATTCTACAAATGAAAAGATGAAAAAGAAAACAAATGTAACTTTTTTTTTCATTAACAGGGACATACGAAGCAACAAGATATGTTTTCAGTACATTTGCAGTGTCTATACCAAGCAGCACTAGATGTTTACAATTGTAAACATCTGCTGTGGTAAACACTTGCAATAGGAAACATTTGCTAGCCACAAATG
Organism: Macleaya cordata; assembly: GCA_002174775.1. Lineage (NCBI taxonomy): Eukaryota > Viridiplantae > Streptophyta > Magnoliopsida > Ranunculales > Papaveraceae > Macleaya > Macleaya cordata. Next base: position 49,255 of record MVGT01002023.1, read on the forward strand.
TTTACTGTCATACCAAGCAAGGCCTTAGTATACTGTTTTCCTATTTTTAAAGTTAGTGCTTGTGCGCTGTCAACTGTAGACAGAAACGTTTGTCTTATGTTTATTGTGATTTAGGTGTAAATCCGTGAAGAATCGTACTCTGACCAAAACACGAAAAATGTCGGACTCTGAGTCTAGTTCGTCAAGGATCTGACGGAATAATTTTTCGATACCCAAAGAGTCAAATACAAAAGTTTCTATAACGGCTACGCAACTCTGACTGTTTGCTCATGTTTTAATTAATCGATATTGCATGTCCACTTTCATTCCAGAAAAATTCTTTCAAAAATACCTTGTGATTGTTGACTCTATGACGAACGTTTTGATATAAAATTCACATGTTTTGGACTTATAATGAACCTTGTGGTGGGCTAGAAAGTCAGAACACCACATAGGCACACCAACTGACCTTATTGATGCTTAGGGTTCAATGACCCTCAATTGGTTTTTAGTTGACCTTGAAGACCAGTTCGACTAGTTGACTGGAGAGTTGACTCACTCTGTGGTAGGACCTTAGACCCAAGTCCAAGCCCAAAATGCATTTTAGGCCCAAATGTATTTTGTCACTCTACTTTTCTAACATTCTGGGCTTCGGTTATTTACACCTAAGTGGGGTGTGAATACACCCAAAATTCGGGTTGTTACAGTTGGTAGCAGAGCTTAGGCTCTAGATCCCTTGGAACTTGTGGGACTTGTTTTCTTCTTCTTCTTTTTTCACGTGTAGTTTTGAAAATGCTCGTGTTTATCAAATATATTTTTTTTAAACAGAAATCTTGTAGTCCAAGTTGCCTGCCTCATTCTAAGTGGTTGAGTAAGGACTAAAGAGCCTTAAATCAACAGTGTGTATAATGTCAATGTCACGATAAAGTGTAGGGTGATCGAAATAAGTCCTTTGACGAGAATGGTGCGAGAGACTTGTCGGTACAGCGGGTCGGATTCCAAGGGGGAGTACTCGGACGCGACTTCTTATAGTTTAAATCCTGATGGAACGGCACGACAGAAACCACAGAGGATGAATGTGAGGTACCCATTCGCTAAGGGGTGACACCCTAGTGACAAGAAACACAGAGAACCAGTGGAATCTGTCAAGTTTGTGGGACTGTTGAAGCTACCCAAACAAGCGGACCCATGCAAACCTAGAGGTGTGGCACCAAAAAGGAAGAAACAACGGAAAGTCGGAACAAAGCACCGGGAGGCGAAAAGAGAGTTTTATCAGGATTGGAGCGGAAATGTTAAGAAGGAAATCAGCTCGCCAGTCAGGATATGCAGACCCCGCTAGTGTAACACGGCACAGAAGGACCACTACGTATATGAGTTCACTATACCGGTCATAGGGGTGAACGAAATAGGGGGACTAAGAATCGTGTATCGGGAAATGAAATTGGTAAGAGATGCGGAAGCGGATGACCCCATATGTAAGGACCTAATCCGCCAAAATTATAATTTAGTTGACTGGAAGAGTGGAACTTGGAAGAAGGATTATGAGAAGCGCACTTACAAGGAAACGCCTCTAGGTCATCACGTTAAAGGAAGAATCAATAGTTTCAAGAAAAAGATTGTTGATGTATTTTTACGACTGGGGGTAAGCCTTCAGATGACGAAGAAGAGAAATTGTTGTCGAAACCCATAAGGTTTAACGAAACACATAAGAAAGAAAATCTTGAGTGATGGGAAAGAGACTCTAAGGACAGACAAGAGGAACGGTAAATGGAGATTGAGAACCAGAGTTCACCGTAGGAGGAGCAGGACCCTAGTGAGGAGCCTGAGGTGGAACAGGACCCTAGTGAGGAACCGGAGGAGGAACAGGACCCTAGTGAGGATCCAGAGGAGGAGCAAGACCCTACTGAGGAGCCGGAGGAAGAGCAGGATCCTCACTCGGGTCTTGCTCCACCTATGGATCCTCACTAGGGTCCTGCTCCTCCTCAGGTTCTTCATTAGGGTCCAGTTCCTCCTGCTCCTCACTAGGGTCCTGGTCCTCCTCCGGTGATCTCTGGTTCTCAGTCTCCATTTCCCCTTCCTCTTGTCTGTCCTTGAGTGTTGGGAAACAGATTGTCCTACCAAGTGAGATTTTGAGCCGGGGTTTGGCGAAAGCTTTTTTGGATCGGATGACAGCCTGTTTTCATACCCCTCTGGCCTGTCGGCCTGTAACGCATTTATTATACGCTGAGCAATCTTCGGTTTATAGGAGTCTGAATTTGTGATTTCTCTAGACAGAGGTTAAGTGTCGTCGAGAGTTTGTTTATCTTGTCAAAAAATGCTCGGTTGCTAGAGCTGATATAATTCATCGCTCTACTGGTTTTGGTCGGAACACTGTCCTTTTACCTATTTGGGGGTACCCATTTATGAGGGAAGGTTGAGGATTCAATATTCTGTGGCAGGTTGGGAATCTCGGTTGTTTATCTGAAGGTGACAAGCTGATTTTCTTGAAACATGTCCTTGCTAGCATACCGATTTACTTGATGTTGTTTATGGTTATTCCAAAGGCTGTTTTTCTTCAGTTGGAGAGGATTTCTCTCTGATTTCCTTTGCAGTGACTTTGAGGTGGTGTTCAAGAGAAAATGGATTGCTTAGCATAAGATTTGTAAACCTTTTGATGAAGGTGGTTTAGGTCTTTGCTCTTTCTCCGCTGTTGGGAATTGATTCAGATTGAGGAGTTTATGGCAGGTGGTTTGTGGGGATTCCCATTGGGTTTCTTTTGTAATGTGTAAATATAAGGTGGATAACCTTTGGTTGGCTTCATACATGGCCCCGGTTTCAGCTACAAAGTTCTGGAAGGATTGTAGTTCGTTGGTTTGTGTTCTGGTTGTGAACTCTTGTTGGAAGGTGGGGACAAGACTTTCTTAGTTAAGGTTGATGTTTTTCAGGCCCTTTGAAGTCTGTTGTAGATGTTGAGCATGTTTCTTTATCGCTTGGGGAGACGATGGCTTGTGATTTCGATCTCCCATTCTTATCATCTGAGCAGCGTGCTTTGGCTATTCAAGGATATATGAATTGTTTGATCCTCTGATTCAGGGGCTAATGAGCGTGTTGGAAACCTTCGGTTGATGGTTCTTTTTCCGTCAACTCAGCTTATAATTTGTTGAGAAGCCATGGATCACCATGGGCCTTTGCTTCTTCCCTTTTGAAGAGGGGTTTCTGCCTAAGAAATTGTCGGTTTTTACGTGGTGCTTGTTAGATGGGGTCATGCGGCTCTTTTCAATTTGGGGCTGATTCAGTTTTACAATACAGTTTCTCTTTGATTGTTTGGAGAAGAGTGTAGAACAATATTCTCTTCTCTTATGCAACAGAGTTTAGTTGATCATTTGGCTAATAATATATTTACAGGGACAGGTGGAAAGAAACAATATTCTTCACAAGCATTAAATTACTTAGTATCAGGTGGGCAGTAGGCATCGTCAATTGTAATCTTCTTGTGCAAAAACAGATTTTTCTGTTGATGTTTTGGCACGATAGCATGTTGGGAGGACATGTTGCTTATCCTCATTGGCAGATATTCTTTCTGGATTATGCATTTGAAAATGTTAGGGTAGTCACTTTCCTTCGGTTGCCTTAGATTAAGGTTAGATTCTTAAATGGATAGAAGCTTACTTTACATGTTTGGTTTGTCATCCAAATGTTGAGTTACATCCTTCGGTTTCTGGAAGATGCCAGGAAGCATAATGTTAGCTTTGTGTTTATTTGATATTTCTTCCAATTGTGGGTTGCAGTCCTTGCTGTAGGGTTCTCTTCTTTGTTTGATTCTTTTATGAAACCCTAAAGAATACTATTTATTGCATACTGTTGAGCACTTTATGTTCAATGATTTGAATTAAGATAACGCAGTACACTATTATGCTTAATGAGCAAGATACATGTTTCTGGGCCACTGGTTATGGATGGATATTATCCTTTTCCTTTTTCTTTTTTTTTTTTTTTGGTCAGTGTGGATGAATATTTTCTCACCCGATGCATGTTCACTTGGCACTTTGAACTATTTACTGTAATACATAGCTCAAAGTTATTTTTATTGCTTCTTTTTTTTTTTCTTGTTTTCTGCAATTTAATTGATTATTTCTGAACCATATCACGTGAGGTGTAGTTTCTTTACATTCTCGCTAACTATTATTACTCCAGGGTTCTTGAGAAGTGTATATTGAGGATGAATAATGTATTCAAGCTCTAGTATTTGATAGGTTGTTTGTCTTGACATTCTCTACAGCCTTATCTTCATGAATCTCGGCACCAACATGCTATGAGGAGGGCTAGGGGTTGTGGAGGTCGTTTTCTCAACACAAAGAAGCTTCAAAATAATGAGAATGGTGCAGGTTTTGACCCATTGCCCTCCAATTGTACTGCAAATTTGGATTTCTCGGGTGCTCAGAAAGAAATGAAAGGGTTACAGGAGCAGCAAATGCAAGAAGCACACACTTCCAATGACAAAGCCAAAGACAGAAACCGCTACAAACATCATCAAGGCTTCCGATTGTCAACATTTTATCCTCTCCCAGGTGAAAGAGGGGAGGAAGGAGACGGCTCGTGCCAGCAATGGGGAAGCATCCCAGTGAACCGGGCCCCACACAGGGCCCTCACCATCCAATGAACCCCCCTGTGCAAGGGGGTTGAAGGGTCACTCCAGCATCGCTTTGCCGGTTTAGTTATCGTTGCACTTTTTTAACCCATCTACTTTGGAGTTTTATCTTGATCACTCACTTGTAAGGTGTATAAGCATCCCCATAAAATCCTAGCCTGGAGTGAGATACGTTCAATACCACCATCCTTTGACGTTAGAACACCCAACTCCTAGGAATGTGTGGTGATGCTCACCCAACTTACAAGCGGGTGAACAAAATCACAGTCCATCTACTGGTTCTCTTGCACACTTCATATGTAGGTGTAAATTGTAATTACTTCAACTTCTCTCATGTGTGTCACCTGGCAATCTTTAATGGAGAAACAGACAGGCAGCGATGTTGGAGGCATGGGCCCTTTCTAAACCAGAGAGGGGAACCCCTGAATATCTGGTTTTTCTCAGGCAATTCATTCTTGGCTTGGTTTTAGTTTTTCTTGGGTGTGTGTGTGTGTGTTTGGTCCTTTGGACTTGGCTTTGAAGAGTTTTAAGCAATCAAAAGATCATCCAGGGTATGTAAAGACTTGTTTAATGTTTTGTACAAAAACTTTCCTTCTGTTATTTCTTTGTTGTAGACATGTTGGTAAAAGACAATACTGTCCACTGGAACTTGTTTAAGCTTAAATTGATGAATGTAACAGGTTCTTCTATTGCTGTCGTTTTTTTGGTCTCAAACTCGTAACTTCTCCGAATGTCTGACCACTTTTATCACCTCTGGTATTGAGTGGTTTCACTTGTAAATATTGTTGCAGGGATTCTGTAATTAATCACTAATAAAAGAAAGTTTTCTTTTAAAAAAAAAAAAAAGAAAGTTTTCTAGAGATACTATTCTGATGTGACCTGCAAAATGAAAGTGTGATTTATACGACACAGATGGCCAAGTTGTTGTTTGTCGTTAGGGTATCTTCCTTGGTGGTGGTGGCGGTGGTTGCTGTGGTAATGTTAGTGGTGGTTGAGGAAGGTATCTGGTACCATATACGAACTTGTATGCTTTACTACGCACCCATGGCCCGCCATTCAAAATTTCAAATGTTCCGAATATTTCCGTTCGGTGTCTGTAGATACTGGAATGAAACTAGCGTTTGCTTCAGTTTTCATAGGTATGTTTGTTTCAATACTGTTCATGTATTGGTTTGAATTGCTTTGAGAATGTATATGAAATATCTTCGTTCCGAATTTTTCAGTTCACTTTAATAAACAGAACTATTTGTAAAGTGGTGACATTCTTATTCTAAAATCTTGTGATCTCGCTCTGAATCATGCTCGAGAATACCACGCTCCGATTCTCGTTCTAGAGGTGTTTTGTAATTTGGGGTATTTTTTAATTGGTCGTGGTGCTCTAGTTATTTAAGGTCCAAACAAGATTTTAAACTACTTTGACGGGTTCCAATTTTGTTCATAGAAGGAGACAAGTCTTACAAGAGCTGAATAGAATGCAACAGTGGTGGGGTATTGAACGATGAAACCCGTACAAGTTTCAAGAGAATCCCAGTAAAGTACACAGAGTGATCCCGGCATGATAAAAATTAAAAAACAAACTAGGGTAGAGTTCACGCTGAATGAAAATTTGAAATCGAGTTGTCTAGTCCCACTTGCAACACTTGGGTCCCACTGAAGCAGAAATGTAGTTTTCTCCCTTTCTCAACTTGCACTTTATCATTCATGGATTGGATTTTAAGCTTCCTTCTCTCTCTTCAACTTACTTTCTCTCTCTAAAACTGGCACATTGAATGAGACGCACAAGTTGACAAGAAAGTTGGGAGGGTGTGGCTGTAAATACATAGACCGTGTAAGATTAAGTCCTCCTGACTGGACCCACCACACACCATCCCCCCATATGATATGGGGTTGAGTTTGTTGGGCTTACGCCTAACCAAAATAATTTGCGGACCTCCCCCAACTCTACCAAGCAAGGAAAGGAAAAAAAAAAACTAGTCCCCCTTTATATGCCTGCCAAGTCAGTGGTCCACCCTCTTCATGCACATGATTACATGATAAGGGATGGGTTACTGGGTCCACACAAGAAAACCCTTAGCAATTGGATTCTCCAACCTGCCTGTCTTTGCACCCGTTTGGTTGGCATCATTTTCTACAACACAGAAAGTTGTGGGTTCAAACTTTGCAACTATGATATTATGCGCGATTGATTTCTTTGTGGTTGTCCGTTAGGAAAAATAAATACTAATGTTGTACATGAACTTATTCAAAAAAGTCACGAACTTATGTACTTGTTGTAAGAGGCTTGGGGCCTCTTACAACAAGTACATAAGTTCGTGACTTTTTTGAATAAGTTCTGATGTTATTCATGAACTTATTCAAAAAAGTCACAGACTAATGTACTTGTTGTAAGAGGTCTGAAGCGTCCGAAGTGTAGGTTTAGCTTATTTAATTAAGGGGGATCTTCCAAAACATCCAACATGACTTTATTTGAGTCCATTTAGTCAAGAAAATAATATATGAGTCTATTTACTCCAAAAATAAAGTTTGGACAGATTTACCCTCTTTCTAACTCAAACTAATCCTTAACTATAGATGCATGTTAGCACCAATTACTTATTTTTTAATTTTATTTTTTATTTAAAAATGTCATAACTTTAAAAATACAAGTCAATTTTTTACGAAAATTATATATTTTAAAAGCATTCGTCGAAATCTTCGAAATGACACCAGACAACAATACTTTTTTCTACAAAAAATTATTTTTTATGCAAATTTATTTTTGCGTAACATAAAATTATGTTTTCAACTTCTAAATTTGAATTTGCATGCTTCAAAACCAGATAACATCAAAAGAACAAGTGAAGATCTCAACGATTTATTTCCAAACATATAAATTTCATCAAAATGTGTTACTAAAAACAGTATGAAAAATATTTTTGCATGCTTTCTGTATAGCAAAATTATTTTTGCACAAATAAATAGCGAACAACTACAACTAGTATATTTTATCTAGATTATCCAAATTCAAATTTGCGAGTCTCAACCAGGTAACATCAAAAGAAGAAGTGAAGATCGCGAAAAATGCTTTCAAATTGTTATAAATTTCGTCAAAATCCGTTACTTAAAAAAGTACGCAAAAATATTTTCGCATAAATTTCACGAATTTTATTTTTTTAAAAAAAATATTATTGACTGATCTAGTTTCGAAAATCTCGAAAAGTGCTTTCCAAATGTATAAGTTTCGTCAAGATCCAAATTTAGTTTAAGAAATATAGCATTTCGAAGTTTAAAAGCAAAAAAGATAACTTTCTATCTCCTACAGCTGTACAAGTTAGAAAAAGACAAAAAAGAGATTGAAAAAGGCAATAAAGGTAAAACAGTAATAGTAAAAAGTAAGGAATGGACTAAATAGACTTACAAAAAATTAAAAAGGACTAAACAGACTCAAAAAAATTTAAAAAAATGTAATTTTAGCCTTATGAGAAATCTTTTGGACCAAATGGATTCAAGAAACTATATATTGGATGTTTTGGCCATTTTTTCTTTAATTAATTATGGCAGTGGCGTCTATGAGTCTGTGGTGGTGTCTTTTTTTGCGTCTGTGATGGCATTCTTTCATGCGTCTGAAGGCAAACTTTCTTACATCTGCATCAATTTTTGACGATTTTCTTGCGTATTTCACCCACCTTTTTCAATGTATTTCCTCCTTGTTGTAACTTGGGCATTAGTCTCACCTACTAAAAAAATAATTCTCTTTATTACTACACATTTGAGAGATAGAATCTTATAGGGGTTGATTTTGAGGCCTCCAGAATAGATGGAGGGATCGCTAAATTAAAGGGACCTCCAAAATACCCAATTTGGTTAGAGATGTCTCATTTGGTTAGAGATCTCTCTCTAAACCCACTCTAGTGTACACCCCACAAAAAATACACTGCCACCATAATCTTCACTACCACTATCCCCACCGCCACCAACACTAACCCCACCCCACCGCCATCACCTCCAACGCAACCTCCACAACATAAGAAACAGATAGGGAGTTGAAGAGAGAGAGAGAGAGAGAGAGAGGAGAGAGAGATTGAGAGAAAGTGAGATTAAAAAAATCTCAGATCTCTCTCGCCCCACACTTCCACCACCCACCACCATCACCTCCACCACCGATCGGAAAAAAAATTTCAGATCTAAAAAAAATATCGACCATTTGTAGTTGAATTTTTCAAAGATCTCTACGAACCTCTTATGGCTTCTTTTGGACCTAGCAACAGACTAGGGCTATGGGTAATGGAGCTAGAGTTGGCAGGTACGCAGGCTAGAGTATCTTAAACCTAGCCTTAGCCCATCTATAAAATGGGTCTACTTTCCAACCCATATTCTTAGTAGGCCAATTCTAGCCTAAACTATAATAGTTCTAGTTATATATTAAAAATTTCTTCCCTATGGTTGTCAGACCCAATCGTATGTGTGTAACTAAGGCAAGGGATTGAACTGTACCCTGATTAAAATTATGTACTTTAAACTAAGTCAAAAGAAAAAATTTTAAACTAGAGTATTGACTTATCTAATTCTTAATATGCTGAATTAAGAACTAGAACCGAATATTTCAATCTTTATAAAAATAAACAAATCTAAACACAGAGATTTTTGTTAATGAGGAAACCCCAAACCTAGTCCAGTAGAATTATCCACTAAGAATAACGAGAACGTATAAATCGTGACTCTAGACTCGAACTCCACGATTTGATCAGTCGGTTGTAATCTCTACGATTCAAACTCCATGAACCGCTTCTTAGTTGATCCCTGTCTCCAACTTGAAATCCTTCAAATCCCGCAACTTGAACAATCACATGAATCCACGTGCGATCACCACGATCTTAAATCCACAAGTTCACTCACTGAAAGTCCACTGACAAACTTATAACTAAGGATTATGACTAAGATTGGAAGGATTTAGTCATCTTCAACAAACATGAAAACTAGAAGGTTAAGTTGAGAACTCCAAGTGGTTAAACTTTGTGTGGTGTGTAGAGATATTTTACTTAGGTATTGAACCCTAGGTTATAACAAGTAATTATCGTCCGAGTATGTTTTGAAAATTCCAAAGACAAACCAAGTTTCGTTATTAGGAATCCCATTCAAATAAGAATTTGAATTTTAGCAGTTTCTAAATGAGAATTCCAACGTTGATTTCGATTTGGACAAGTCTCCTTTCGAAAGCAAGCTCTTCAATTGAAATTCCTTTCGAAAGTAGATTGTTTTCTTGCGGTCGAGGTGAAAGCTTGGACTGTGGGGTTCTTAGAGGGGAGGGTACAGCGTCAGGCTGGTTTCACAGTGCAGAAAGGTGATTCATCTAAAACTTAATTAGTTTATGCATACAAATATTAGGCGGATTAAACGCATAAACTATAATCGATCTAGAGATATCATGCTTGTCACTAATACTAAAGATTCAAGATTGATGCACTTACATCGATCCATTACGCTAGTTGATGAAGACAACAATGGAGGCAGGCTTTAGCTTTCTACCCAATTCACACCAAAACCCTAAAGGCGAGCCGCACATATGATGGAAGAGTGCAACTTGAGAGGGTGAAAAACTATGAACCCTAGTGCCTCCATATTAATCCTTTTATACTCATATTCCATCATAATGAGTTTTAATAGGGTGTACCTACCAACATCAAGGGTTTCAGCGTATTGGATATCTAGATTAACCTTATACAAACCATCACACAAACTACCAGAACCTACAAGAATGGAATTCTTAAACAAACTGAAGCATTGATTATTTAAATTAAAGGAATATCCACAAAGATCTAATTTAGATAAGGAAATCAAATTACGTGTCACAGAAGGCACGTATAAAGTATGAGAGAGGTCCAAACTAAAACCAGTAGAAAGAATTAAACGGTAAGTTCCTATGGCTAATACTTCAGCTTGACTTTTATTTCCCATGAAAAGAAAGCGTTCAGTTGGACTGGGGGTTCGGCTTGAAAGGTATCCCTGCATCGTATTAGAAACATGAACATTAGCACCCGAATCAATCCACCAAGTATTAGAAGGAACATTAACAAGATTTGATTCGAAACACACAAGAGCTAATTGCTCACCTTTCTTTTCGAACCAAGCCTTACGCTTTGGACAATCCTTTCGGATATGTCCTTCCTTCCTACAGAAGAAACACTTAACGTTCTCCTTTTTCTGGACCTGTGAAGCATGAGTAGGTCCATTTTCCTTTGATGGTGCTGATTTCTTTCCTTTTCCGGGCTTCCACTTCTTCTTTGCTCCTTGAGTCATGAGATTAGCGGAGAAGCTTCCTTGTTGCTTGAGTCTTGCCTCCTCCTGAACTATCATACTTGATAGTTCATTCACATTCCATTTGTCTTTAAGAGAATTATAATTCATTTGGAATGGACCATACTGAGGAGGCAAAGAATTCATAATGAACTGTACCAGGAAGGATTCTTCTACGTTCATCCCCAATCCACCCAATTTAGCTGCAATGTTTGACATCTCAAGAATGTGCTCTTGCAAACCTTTCACACCATCATATTTCATGGTGGTGAGTTGAGCCATAAGCGTGCCGGCTAAAGACTTATCAGCGGCACGAAATCTATCCTCAATTCCTTTAAAAAATGCTTTAGCATTTTCAGCTTGAGGTAGAGCAGTCTTAATGTTGTTTGTGATAGTCATCCGCATGAGCATTAAGCTTAGTCTATTCGATCTTTCCCAGGCATCATAAACACTCTGATCATCCGCGCTGCTATCATCGGTAAGTGCAGCGGGTTTCTTAGATACAAGAGATAAGTCAAGATCAAGAACACCTAAGGTGAACTTGATATGCTCACTCCATTCAGAGAAGTTTGAGCCATTAAGCATCGGAATAGACGAAGCGTGCGAATGAAGAGAAATTGGTACTGAAACTCGATCCGAAAAAACCACGCAGTAGAAGTTCTGAACGTTAAGTGGCAGAGACACTTGAACCCAAATATATATATATTTTTTTTTGAAAACAGAATCCATTCTCGATTAAACAAAATTTTAATCAATGGTCAGTTATAAGAAGGCTCTCGTTCATCTTTACAAAACAGAGCAACTTCAAATCTTTCTCATGTTTACAATTAAAAATAAAGAAAGCTTTATTACTTTAAAAAATAACCAATAAAATCATTGAGATTTTAATACACGTGATTGCTAATGTCTTTGTAACAAAGACCAATCAATTTGATTTTGAAAAAATAGAGTACCCTTAACGATAATAATACCCAACGAAATTAACAACTAATACCATTAATCATATTAAATAAATAACAACAATTATTATAATATGATCCAACATATAAAATTCAACGTAACAGTTATTAACTTCACACAACCGAAACATCAAAAGTAGAATCTTTTCACAATCAAAGAGCAAGCAAGATAAATCAGCCATGAGGCTCTGATACCACATCTAAAACTTAATTAGTTTATGCATACAAATATTAGGCAGATTAAACGCATAAACTATAATCGATCTAGAGATATCATGCTTGCCACTAATACTAAAGATTCAAGATTGATGCACTTACCTCGATCCATTACGCTAGTTGATGAAGACAACAATGGAGGCAGGCTTTAGCTTTCTACCCAATGCACACCAAAACCCTAAAGGCGAGCCGCACATACGATGGAAGAGTGCAACTTGAGAGGGTGAAAAACTATGAACCCTAGTGCCTCCCTATTAATCCTTTTATACTCATATTCCATCATAATGAGTTTTAATAGGGTGTACCTACCAACATCCAATAAGATGGTCCCTAACCCTAATGGGTCTATACAATTGGGTTTTGGTTAAGCCCAATAATTAAAACACATGGGTAATCATTAATGGGTTAATGTGGGCCACATTCTAACATGTTTCCCTATCGAAAGCAAGGTCGTCTGTCTTCAAGACTACTATATTGATTTCAAAACCAAAATGTTCCTATCGAAAGCAAGACCATCTATTTCCAAACTATGTTCTTCCTTTCGAAAGTAACTAGCAGTTATCGAAATCAAAATAGTTTGTGAATTGATTTTACTTTTCATTTCGAAACCAAACACCTGGTATCGAAATCAAAACTCCATGTTTCTTACACTGAGCATTGGTTTCGAAATTAGAAGGATGTTAATGAAATCAACTAACCTATGAAAGATTCTAAGATATAAAACACCCTGAAACTTTCATTTAATGTAGGATAACTTACCTTAGGTCTTAAATGAAACTAACCACCTATGATGATACTAGATATCTAGGTTACTTATTATCCTAAGATGTTTTTCGGTAGTGATGAGTATGAGCATCTTACAAGCCGCATCTCTTTCTTCTTTAATCTTCAATGATCAGTTCATGGAGACAACTCACTAACTCTAAATCAAGTTACAAAGACCAATTGAATTTGATTTGACACGTAAAATAACAAACCTAAGAAGGAACTCATGGATCTTACATATAAATTTTTTTTATTTTATTATTATATATTAAATAATTATTATATTAAAATATTATTTCATTTTACTACTTTAGGTTTGTTGGGTTGACTTGTGCTCAGCGGATTAAATGTGTTAACATGTTTTCTACTGGACCCCAAATCTGAGGTCCCGAGACCAAGGACACAAGAAGTCAAAAAATTTAACTAAGAAAAGGACACGAGAAAGAATATAAACTCGAAAATACGTCAGAGAATGATGACAACAGTAAGCCGACCTCATAATCAAATTCGAAAGTATTGAACTTGGGAGCTGCGGGTCCTGAGTTAGAAAGAGGTTTTTCCAACGCCTCACCAAAGACTAATAGTCGTTAAACGAGTACTCAGTACAAGGAAACTCTTCAGTCAAGCTAGATATCTCGCTACAATTGTCGCGTAATCAATCAAGCTACCATTAGGGAAATCCCAACAGTACTGCCCCAATCACAGCACACAGTTGTCTTACGGACTACTTTGTACGATCGCTATTTTATTAAAAAAAATAGGAAAAAATATAAAAAATATAGAAAATGAGTAGAATGCCCTTGCATGGGAAAAAATTGATGCACAGACTGTCTTCAGCACAGGTTAGCACGATGCAAAAAGACAAAAAAACCAAAAGCTGAATAACGACGGTACACGTTAGCAAACCCCCCAATTAATAATTTTAACATAAAAATGGTCATAACTTTCAAAATACATATCGGATTTGAACAAAATTTATATCGTTGTAAAGCATTTATCAAGATCTTTAAAACAAGATCATACATGAATATTAAATTCAAAATTTTTTTTTTTTGCAATTCAATACTTTACTGAACAAAAAAGTATAAATGCTCAAAAGTATGCAAAAAATATCCTATGCAAATTATAATTTGTATTATTTTTAACTATATAAATTATAATTTACATTGTTTAAAAAATAATTTTTTGTCATTTTTCTTATGCAATTTATTTGCATAAAGGCTTTGAAAAGTGCAGATGTTCAAAAGTATTTAAAAATACCTATGCAAATTATAATTTGCATTATTTTTAACTATGAAAATTATAATTTGCATATGCATTTTTATTGTATAATCTGTTTGCATAGAGACTTAGAATGGTGCAAATTCTCAATAAGTTTATGCAAAAATATGCAAATTACAACTTGCATATGCAAATTATAATTTGCATAGGTTTTTATGTATGCAATCTGTTTGCATAACCCAGTTACAAAAAAATAATAATAATAATAATAAAAAAAAAATTATAGTCCGTAAAAAACAAATAAAAACAAACAAAAATACAAAATACAAAAAAATAGCCTATGTAAATTATAATTTACATTACACGTACTTTAAAGTGAAACAGGGGTAGTTTAGGTATGCAAAAAAATTTATTTAAAAAAAAAAAAAGGACTTACCTTACAAAACACAAAATAGGGAACGGTACTTACAACTCCAAATAAGGTTGTCCTCTCCGTAAAACCTCCCTAAAACAAGGGGTTTGAGCTTAATAATGTGAAAAAAAAATACTTTAGCCTCTGTAACCTTTTTCTAAAAATTAAAAAACTATTATTTTATATTATAACGACCGTTATTTTTCGTTACTATGTATTATTATGATTTTTTTTTGATTTAACATAAATATCGTTTTAAGGCTCAAAACTGTTATAACGTTTGTTATAATCTTTTATAACAGTAACGGTCCCCTTCCATTACACCATTATAACAGTGGCTTTCAAACATTGGTTCTATACAAACTATCTTCTATTACGAGAAAAGAGCTCCAAAATTATTCTTTAATGACTTTAAGTAATAGGAAGGGCTCTCCCGTATCTTACTTACGAGTATTTCTACATTCATCTAGAATTCTCACCCACTAAATTTACTTATTGATGTGGCACTAACAAAATTTAGAAAGAAAAGGTGAAGTGCATTCGATTTACCTTCTCTCCAAACTTAATTGAAGACATATCTGTGGCAGCCTCGCTAACTTTAATAGATAAAATTTATGGGTGAGTATAGAATTTTCTCATACTTAACTTCAATCCCCTTTATTCCTTAAAGGTAGCCCTTGTTAATGTACTTATAAAAATTATAAGTTAAAATAGAAACTCCCCTTAAAAACAGATTGAATTGAATGAGGGTCAAAACTAATGAGTCAATGGATCCTGAAAAATTGCATGACATGACCCACATAAGAAAAACAGAGTATGTTTGCTCGGCTATGGACCCCACACCCGGGGATCTAGGATTTTATGGGTTCTTCTTTCTTTTGTTTGTCTTTTCTCTTTATTCATTTCTTTTTGTGTGTGTCAAAGATGAAAGCGATTGCGTTGAATACTTCCCACCAATCAAATAAAAAATTAGAATTTGGGTTCATCTAAAGATTGACTTCAATTAGTTAGTTGGTCCTTTAAAAAAAGAAAATTTGCAATCCAATTTGACCAGGTTCTTTGTTCTCTCTATTCATAATTTACCAATTTAAAGAATAAATGCAACCAATACGTGTACGAAAAGTAGAGTGTAATTTCATTTTCAATTCCAAAATTTCCTTATCCATTGAACATGAAATCTTCAAAAAAAAAAAAAAATATCACATTTGACCAAACCACAAACTGAATGCTGTTAATGGGTTGGTTGGTTCCAGTTTGGCCAATTAGTGTTTCAAACTTCAAAGTTGTTAATGTGTTGGTTTCCAGTTTGTTTGGCAAATTGATGTCGACGGGGTTGCTTTCAGTCGGCTATTAAACCTACTACTCGTTTACTGAACGTAACAAACTTATCATTTGTTCAACATTTTCATAGTTTACATGTTCCAATTTAAAGTCAATAGTATGGATTTTATTTAAAAAAAAAAATAGTATATGGTTTTTAAAAAATAATGAAAAATTCTTGTCAGTTAATTTCTAAACAATAAAGCAGACCTACACAAAACTAACTAATTATTTTTTACCACTAACTAAAAGTATTACAGACAAACTTTTAATTATGAGTCTTAAACTAATAAGTAGTAATAATTGGTGGGAGCATTTTAGAATAGACCCACCACTAATTAGTGGTAATAAAACGTCTTAAAGCTCATATGCTCTTGCCTCCAATACATTGAAAGTATGTCGATCACATGCTATCGATACATGTTGGTTGTGCCTAGTCTTGGCAATGAGTTACGGTTAAGGTCGACCCGTGGCGGGTTAACGGGTCAAGATTGTCCAATTCTAACCTTGACTTGTTTAATAAACGGGTCAGTTTTTCAAATCCTAACCCTAAGTGGGTTAACCCTAACTAAAATCTAAAAATTTTAAAAATCATTTATTACTTATTAATTATTATTTTAAACTTAAAACTCATTAATTAAAATGTAAAAATTTTAATTTTTTTAATTAAAAGATTAAATTACTAAAACTTAAAAATTAAAATGTACTTATTAAAAACTTAAACTAAAGTCTTATTTTTAAAAATAATACATAGTTTACGGATTGGCGAGTCACTCATGGGTTAGGCGGGTGGACCTGTCTGACCTACGAGTCAAAAAATGTCAACCCTATCTGTTTAGTTGGTGGGTCGAATTTAACAGGTTGGGTTGGCAGGTCGAGTCACCCGTTGCTGGGTCTAGTTGTGCCAATCATATGTGGCGTCGTATACTGTGTATACATTATTGAGCATGTGATACCAAAATATATACTTTATTATTAAATTTTTTTAGATTTTGGTATCATTGTCTGATAATATTTCTAAAATCTAATAGATACTTTGTCAAAAAACAAATTGTCAAAAAAAGGTTAATTTATAAAATTAAAAATACAAAAAAAAAAACCCTTCTACCACCACATGTACACCCTCTTTTTATCCATGATTCATGTGTAAACCACCTTTTCGAGCATGCCATCGATTCCATGGGAAATCTCTCATTCTATTTCC
This sequence comes from Macleaya cordata, assembly GCA_002174775.1. Lineage (NCBI taxonomy): Eukaryota > Viridiplantae > Streptophyta > Magnoliopsida > Ranunculales > Papaveraceae > Macleaya > Macleaya cordata. The sequence goes on from MVGT01002023.1 coordinate 66,231, forward strand.
TCTTTACTAACATTCACAAAATTTATTGCTATGAAATCGTAGTATTGTACTAGCTCAAAACTAAAATAGAAGATCAAGAAAAGCCTCTCAATCTGGTCTTACAGAGTTGAAATGCAAGAAGATCAAGAATGCAAGAAATGGAATTGTAATTGTAGTTACCAGGAGCTCTGATCAAAAAAAAATTGTAGTTACCAATAGCAACCAAAAGAAATTTGAACAATATACATCATATTAAATGACCAAATTAGAATCTCTCTCCTTCAATTCTAACAAAATTGTAGCAATATTGAACCACATAAATTGAACATCGACATGTCAGGTAAACAATATTATCGTGTTAATCGTCAGCTTACGATGTCATTAAGAAGAAGATATCAATGCAAAACCAAAATTATCCCTCCTTGCCTATATGATTAAAGTGAAAACACTTTAATCCTCCTCTTGCTCTTCCAAGGCTGAGAAAGAAAAAAAACGAACCAGTTTATTTCTGTTCCCAGCCAAAAATTAATAAAAAAAATTTGAGGGAGACCCAGATGCTTTATCCTTCACCATCATCAACCAATACCAATCACATAGTGAGATCAATATGAAAGTGATGTAGTGATCTTGGATTAATTTATTATAAGTGAAGCTTATATAATTGCCCCCTTATAAGTTAAATCCAAAACTGAGACCCCAAAATTAGTAGTAGTAGTAGTAGTAGTAGTAGTAGTAGTAGTAGTACTAGTAATCTTTAGTTAATATGATGGCTTCTATATTTCTTTGATTCCGCCGTTCAGACCATCCGCAAATGTGTCGATGGCGTACATGTTCAGTCCTCTTGTCCGTCCTGGCGCTCCTCCTTTAAGTGAGGACACATCCAGCACGAACCTGTCAAGTCCAAATATTAAGTATGAGAATATATAGAAACATCTTGTTATTTCGCTCTTGTTTTTTCCATGTTATTGTTTTGTAATTTGCATTTGCTGGAAAATTTAAATATGTCTAAGACTTACAACTCATTTGCTTTTCCCAAATCAGTGGTTGCGCAGTGTATGAGGATATTCTGATTCGTTTCCGATATGGAATGACCATTAGGGAGTTCGACATTCTTCACAACTGGATGGTACTTTCAATTTCTCAGCAATTTTCAATTTGGAAATGAGCATGAAACAAATTCAGAAACCAACAAAAGAATTGGAGCAAATGAGGCATTACTTACATGATTCATCGGTGGTGGTGGAATCGGTGCTTCCGTCTAGACCCAAGAGTTTCTACATTGAAGAATGTCATTGCATAAAGAACATATATTCAGAAGTTTGTATCGACAGTTCAAAGTAAGAATTTAGAGGCAAAAATGGGTGGATCATCATGACATGTAAAACTACAAGAAGTACCTTAAGACTCTCATAGCATTTATCAAGGTCATCGTTCACCAAGATATGATCAAAGAGACCTGATGATTTTCCTTCCTCCAGCTCTGACTTCGCATTCCGCAGTCGCTTTTGGACCTGCTCCTCCGTTTCAGTTCCCCTATTCACAAATTAAGATTTTAACCATACTGATGCAGATTCCTAAGTGGGAGATTCTCAAGATATACAAAGCTCCAAATTTTTTTTCTTGGGCGCACAATATTTAACTCACCGTGCCCGAAGGCGCTTCTCGAGCTCTTCAAATGAGGGTGGGCAGATAAAGATGAAAATTGCTTCAAGCGAACTAGCCCTCACAGACCTGGCGCCTTGAACATCGATGTCGAGAATACATCTCTACAACGAAACCGAATAAACCACATCAAATTGGGGCAATAGAACGAATTCAGCTTATGGCTGCATACATATAGAGGAAGAGTGGGTCTTGTTCAGATGGTTAAGATTGTTCTGCCGAGAATACTCAGACAACAGTGCCTCAAATGGGTGTTTTTCAAATCTTTTTTTGTGGGTGATTTTTTTGGATTTTTAATTTTTATTCTTTTGCACAAACTCCATACAAAAACTAGAGTCTTGGATGCATTTCACAAACTGAGAACAGGCCTACATAATACAAAAAACATTTTTACCTTTCCCGCATCTGATACCACCTCAACTGCTTCAATACTCGTTCCATAGAGATTTCCATGTACAGATGCAGATTCAAGGAACTTCCCGTCTCGTATCTCCTTCTCCATTAAACTTCGTTCTGTGAAGTGGTAATGAACTCCATCCTTCTCCTTCTCTCTTGGAGCTCGGGTCGTGTGGCTCACAGAGAACCCAAAAGTAGATGGAAATTCCTTCATGAGTTTTGATATTAATGTGCCCTTGCCCACTCCTGACGGACCGCTAATAACTATTGGCTTAGGAGCATGGGCTTTTACCCCCTTGCTCCAAGCAACTACCTCAGTTTCAAGTATCTTCTTCTTCTCCCTAACAAATGGGGTGTCCACCTACAAGTTATAAACAAAGAAATCCAACTTTTTAAGGTGTCAAAAACTTACGAGTCCTTATGATCAAGAGAAAAGGAAATTAAAGACTAATCAAAGAAAACAAATGGCTACAGAGGAATTTGTATGTTGGTGTACAACACTAAGATCATTTTGATACAAAGATATTCCACAGGCTGTGAATACAAACCTCAAGAAACCAGGTGCAATCATCTGGGGTAGAGTCCCTCTTAAGAATCAATATTCGATCACTATTTAGAAGCACTGCCGAGTGGCCCTTGCATTGGGCGGGTTTCGTACCCAATGCAGTAGGAACCCCCCTGTCAATTCTACCACAGATCAATTATCCAATCTAGAGAGTGTTTTTCATTTCAAAAGAAGAAAAGAACTAACCAAATCTACAGAATAAAACCCACATGCAGAATTGCACAAAGCTACAAACTACTACTCACCATTTGCCAGTGGACTTGTTGAAAATCCGGACGCCAATCGAAAATGTTCCATCATCAGATCCTCCAATCACATACTGAACAAAAAAATGGATTAAGCCCCATAATAAAAAATTATTGCTAAGGAGGTTTGGAAAGGAAAACGAACTGCAAGGAGAAGAGAAAAATATCGAATTAATCTATCGGATTCACTTACAATCTTATCACCGACAACGGTAGATGATTCGTAGCCCCTAGATTTTGTATCCAGACCAACTGGGAAAATTTCTTGCAGACCATCAATAAAGTCACCCTGAATTTCACCCTGGTTATGAAAAAAAAAAAACCAAAATAATCAATACTTAAAACGCAACAAACAATCATACATCCTCATAGAGGAGAGATACTAAAGTGATTGGTATTCTACAAGAATGCAAAGGACCATTGTTCAATAATCACTCTTTCATTAAAAAAGCCAAACAAAATAGTGACAGAATAAGATAGATAAACATCTCACCATGAAGAAATCACCCTCCAATTCAAGCTTCACTGTGAAAAACTAAATACATTAACAACAAAAGATCAGATAAAAAATCATTCAACAACTAATATATAGAGATCCTTGAAAAGTGTCCATTAATGACAAAAAAACATAAAAAATACCTGGAAAAAAAAGCTAAAAATAAAGAGAAACTCGATCAGGAGCTGAAATAAACTACCAGATGTCCATAAAAAAAGAGAAGTTTTTCCAAAAAAGTAAAGACTTCTAAAGAAATCATTTTTTTTTTTCTCAAGTTGATCAAAACCCATGTCTGAAACCAACATGGGTTTGACAAAACAAAGAAAACCCATCAATAAAATCAACAAAAAACACCCAAATATGAAGAGGGAAAGTAAGAAAAGAAAAGGACAATAGCTAAGAAAAACTACCAAGCAAAACAGAAAATTAAACACCACCCACCTTGAACAACGTTTGAGAACTTTGGATCTGATTCTTAATTTTCAGAGCTAAAATCAATGGAGGCTATTCCCAAAAATAAGCAATAAAAATTTTCTAATCATATTGAGAGACAAAATAATTACCTGGTTCTCTAGAACTTGCCTATAAATAGTAACTTATCTCGTTTTTTCTTCTTTTATGACTCTCGTGATGAGTTGACTCGCTTAAAAATTGGAGTTGCTTTTTTATTCTGTTTGAAAATTGGTGAGAAGAGGTTTGAATGAATTGGAAAAGAATTAGAAAGGGAAGAAAAATAGACAAAGAGAAGAAGAACTTTGGTGAAGAGTGAAGAATGGGTTCAAAGGTATTTATACAATGTATTTAGAGAGAGAATACAATCTAGAGAGAGAAAGAAAGAAAGGTTCCTTCTCTTCTCTTCTCAAAGAAGCTATTTTGGGGTCGCATTCATTCAATTCATACAAAACCAGAAAACCGTCCTTTTTTTCTACGAAGCAGTTTTAATGAGACATCTTCTCTGGATCTTCAAAAACCACCGAAAGTTTCTTCGAAACCACTTTAGGTTTGACAAGTTGGGCACTTCTGTAAAAAGACAGTTCTAACCTCTTACAGATGCTCCTATTTTTTCTGAGATCTGCCAGATGTGAGGTTTTGAGTGTCTGCCATGTGTACAGTGTTATGCTTGCATGGTGTAAATCAGATCCTGCCACGTGTACATTTATGGTTGCATAGTGGGCCACAACAACACTTGTTGGAGTGAATCAATTTTATTGCCTAGGGCAACAGTTACCGAAAAACTTACAGAATGATCTACAGAAATAAACAGTTTTGGGTTTGACGCAAATCACGACGGTGTGTCAATACAAACTAATGTCAGATTTTCATTTTGTAGGTTAATTTATAGGATTTTGTTGTAAGTATAGCATTATCTATTTTATTAGAGGTGCACGAGGACTAAGGTTTGGAGGACATGACTAATACAATAGGTGATTCGGCTCCGAGCAAAGGCTTGGTACCCCAGTCTTTTGGAGTCATTGGCGCTCGCGGCAGCTTGAGAGTCCAGCGCCTAACACCTTTTAAACCCGAGCACCAACTAGCGTAACTGCATATCTTTTATGATCATTAGAAGGAATCCATACATTGTTATTCATACAATAAATTTATAGTATGGACTATGGAGTCTATATGGAGATGATTCAAAGGCTGTTTTTTTTGTAAGGATGTTCTTCTCACCATGTAGATCATCCTAAAAAAAAGTACATTATAGAACTTGTTACTCTATCACCCACTTATTGAAAATCAACGATGATTAAGTTATTCATTTTACCGTTGATTGCAATTAATGGATGATGGGCTTACAAGTTTTAGAATGGAATGATTTTCGATGAGGTTGACCTACATGGTGAGGAGAACATCCTCACTCAAAAAAAAACCTTTTGATCATCTCCATATAGGCTCCACAAGCTACTGTATGAACAAGAGTATAGGCGGATCCTATCTCATATGTAATATATGAGGAGGGATACATTGCCCAATATCAGCATCCCCATTGTGTTGTAAGTCACACACGAAGATGATCCAGGAGTTGATTTCGACTAGGATGGTATACTATGTACACTACACCAGAATCGCGTTTTTGTCACGTTTATAAACGTGACTAAAATTTTTTGTCACGTTTATACATGTTATAAATTTGGCGTCATAAATTTGTAACTTATAATTTGTCACATTTATAAACGTCACAAACCAGGAGTTTTGTCACGATTATAATCATCACAAATATGAACTGTAACATTTGCTTAGCNAACTTCTTGGAATTCTCCTGATATCAAGAAATCAAATGTAAGAAGGGAGAGAAATATATGGATATATAGTAGAGAAAGAGAGTTACAAATCTGTTCTGCTGGTATCAATTGCAGCATTACATCGATCTAGGGCATCGGTAAACATAAAGCCCTAAATCGATTACAAAAATACACCTAGAAATCGAAACCACTACTTCGGTTTAGATTCTTCTGACCATAAAAACCCTAAATCAAAACTAAAAAGAGAGCAGCAGATAGGAAGAAGAACGAGATATAGAGAGAGAAGAGATTATGTACGCTCACATCGTCGATTTCTTAAGCCATCAGTAGATTCGTCTAAAACGAGGGAGAAATTGCAGATCTCGTTGACGAGATGGTTCCAGATTTGTTAAGGACATGGTTGCAGATCTTAAATGAGAGAGAACGATGATAAAAAAAAAGGGAGAATGATACGATGAGCTCCCTCTGAGACTCTGAATTTAGATAGACAAGTAGAGGGAAAGTGAAAAAATGAAGCGCGAAAGTGAAAAAGGACGCGCGGAGGTGAAAATAGTCGGGCTGTACTTCAATTTTTTTAGACTGCACGTTTGTTTGTCACGTTTGTAATCGTGATAAGATTTTTATGATTTATATTCTGATTTATTGTTACATATTGTAAGGGTTTGTCACGTTTATAACCGTGATAACGTTTGTCACGATTATAATCGTGACAAATCAAAAAAACATAGTGTTACAAAAACCCCATTTTGGTGTAGTGGTAGATCATCCTCACAGAATATCGCATCATTCTAAAACTTCTAACCCATCAAAAAGTGGATTATTTATGAGCGCTCCATTATAATTGATAATTCTAAACTGACTTTTGATGGGGTTAGAAGTTTTAAAATGAGATAATTTTACATAGGAATGATTTATATGGTGAAGAGATCATCCTAACAACTTTGGATAATCTTTTTGTATGAAACTTGGACTTTTCTATTAGTTAAAGTTATCTTTGAAATTGCATGGATGAGTTAACAGAGGGGCTAATTTAAATTTCAATTAGTGGAAGTTATACTTGAAATTTTATGGAATTATATGGATTTTATCTTTTAGATTTTTGTGATTGGCTACTTTGTTCCTCCGGAAAAAAAAAAATAGATCCGCCACAAGCACCAACAATGCACCATTCTCGTGCCCCAACCTATGTACGAGCATAGACCTGGCAAACTAACCCGTGACCCGCCAACCCTACCCTAACCCGACCCGCCAAACCTACCCTGACTCGACCCGTTACTAAACAAGTTAGGGTTAGGGTTGAGCATTCCCGACCCCTTACTCAAGAATCTCGTTAGGTTTAGGGTCGACCCTAACCTATTTCCGTATTTTATATGGAAAAATGTTAAACAAGTTAGGGTTAGGGTTTGAAAACTTACCCGTTTAATAAATGAATCAAGGTTAGTGTTTACCAATCTTGACCCGATAACCCACCAACCGGCCTATGGTTGACCCTAACTCCTAACCCGTTGCCAGGTCTATACGAGCACCTACTCCCCCATGGTCACATGCGTATTGAGGCAGCAAATGCGAAGCTGAACGAATTGACCAGCACACCGCATCAATTATGTGACCCTGGAAAAGGGATTACCATTTCTAGTAGGGTGGGCTGGTTGAACTCGTCCCTACCTTACTTATAGGGTGAGATAACTCCTCGTTCCTTGTTTGATTAGGATTAGGTCTCTCTAGGTCCCACATAACTTAGCTAAATTATTTTTAGGGATAATGGCCAAAACATCCAATATATAGCTTCTTTAATCCATTTAGTACACAAGATTTTCAATAAGCCTGAAATACATTTTTTAAAGGTTTTTGAATCTATTTAGTCCTTTTTAAACTTTTATAACTCTATTTAATCCATTCTTTCATTTTTAATCTTCATGTTTTACCTTTATTATATTTCTCAATCATCTTTTTATCTTTTACTAAATTGTACAACTGTATGAGTGAGAAAATTAATTATCTTTTTTGTTTTTAAACTTCAAAATGTTATATCTCTTAAACTAAAATTCGAATTTTGATGAAATTCATACATTTGGAAAGCACTTTTTGAGATCTTCGAATTAGACCAGTTAAGAATGGTTTTTGAAAAAAAAAATTACGAAATTTATGCAAAAAAATTTTTGCCTAATGTTTTGAGTAATATATTTTGACGAAATTTATATATTTGAAAAGTATTCTTCGAAATCGTCACTTTTTCTTTTATTGTTACCTAGTTTGAGACTCGCAAGGATTGTATTACAACCCACGTGCATGTTTAGAAACAAAAATAATAAACTAATTTATTGATCAAATTAATGTCAAACTATTTATTTTTAGGGCATATCTCCAATAGTAAAATGTTAGATGGAAAGGGCTAAATATTGGGTGGAAAGATCCCAGTCACTATTATATATTACAATCCAAAATTCCAAATAACAAGGGCTGAAATTTACGCTTATTATTTGTTAATCCAACCTATAATGTGCAAAAAAAAATAAATCCTTAGTCATTCTTATGTTATCCCCACATATAGGTGTAATTGGAGCAACTACTCAGCCTTACAAAACAAGTACCTACATGCATCTGTACCTATATATATAGGACAGCATCTCAGCAATTAGATTCATGGAAAAGTTTTAAATGTGCCCATTCAAAACGCTACCACTTGCATAGGTACACTTAGGAAAATGATGTTGGCTAGACAGATGAATGGGCCGATCCCAGTAGCAGGGCTCGGTACACATGTAGGTACTTGTTTCGTACGTCTGAATAGCATTTTCCATGTAATTAAGTGCAATTTTAGAATAATAAATTGGGAATAAATAGTAATAACTTGGGGTTATGAACATTTAATGTCATAACTGTTTGGCCTGTGAGGTGAGGAGATCGATCAGGTAAAAGCATTCATTCCCTGATGGAGAAAGCAGATTGATCAGAAACCATGCATGAGTGATCAGTCATGGGGTATTCAATGGGTGCCCCATTTAGCTGTTATTAGTCAGTTTCCTGATTACCATATGCTTAGCTGCTGGCAAAGTAATAAATACACCATTCCATTGGCTTTGAATCTTGATTCCAGATCAGGGTATATTAATTATTGTATTTCAAGAGGCCAATATGAATGCAAATAGAGAAGGCCCTGACCTGTTCAGCAGGGCCATTATCTAGAAAGTAGAAACCCAATTTGGTTAGGGGCAAACACCAAATTATTACTGGGCAACCAATTTGTCCATACAACTATAAAAATAGCACTGCTAAAAAAGAACCACAAAGAACTGGACTCGCCGCCCCCGCCACAGGATACCAAGTGAGAACATCACCTTGGTACCTTCATAACTGAGATCCTCGCACTCAATATCATAGTACTGCATGGCAGAGAGGCGCAAAGACAATTTTTTTTTTGATCGGTGGCTGTCCAAAGTTTTTTTTTTTTTTAGGAGGGAAACTCGTCCAAAGTTGTTTATAATTCCCATAAATTTAATCCAAAGAAGAAAGGCCGAGTTAGACCGAGTCAAAAACTATTTCCGCCATCTTGGCTGCCCCAATCCAAAATGGAAGTGCCCTTAAAAAACTTGATCTCAATCACAGGAAAGGATACAATAGATCCGGATTTGTGTGTATTGATCTGGAACCGTGGAACCGACCATTTACACTTCCTGCCATTACTTTGAAGTTTTAATTGTAATTTTCAAGAAATTAATTAATTTTTTACCACAATTTACAGTGAGATTCATATCACTTTAATATAAGGTGCGAATTACGAGAGTATGTAAAACATATTGACCGATGGATTAACCTTCTGTAGGAAATTTGCTGTAAGTTAAGCATTTCCGTAATTTTATGAAAGGCAAGTCCAACTCAATTTTTGGTGTCCCTTTAAAGCATCATCATTGGCTTGGGGACATGTTCTTGAATCCCACGCATTTCTTCACGTAATTTTAACGTTTAAGCCATTTAATGCCTAGGGTATTGTGAATCCCCCATTTAATTGAGCCTCGATTTCAAGAAGTAAAGTTGGATTTGGAAGAAAAAAAAAATATAAAAACTACAAATAAAATGGAGTTTTGTTAGAATAACACCAGAATTTGACATCAAAATATTACATCTGCTTTTAAAAGTGGTATGAGGGGCTGAAATAGAATTAATATTTTTTTAACAACTGTTATGATTGGTTTCTAATTAATAAAATAAGCAGATGTAATCTTAGATGTCAAAATCTGGTGTCCCTGTTGTAATGCCCAATAAAATGAGGTCAACCTGTATGGCTCGTGGGTTTGGGCTGATATTAAGGAAGCCATTTTAGATAAGAGTAAGCTATTTTTGTTGGGCTTTTATACCCAAACCAAATTCAATGGGAGGAAGTAGGGGTGTGCATTTCTGATCCGATCCGCCCAAACCGACCGATCCAATCCAATCATCGTTGGATCGAAACCGATCTAATGACGAGGTCGGGGCGGATTGGTTTGTTGTTTTTGAAATCCAATAGGTGTAGATCGGTTGGCGGATCCGGGTGGTCGAAACCAATACCCAACCGATCCAATCAACTTACCCCATATACTAAACTAAATTTGTAATTTTTATAAATATCTAAGGGTAATTATGGGCCCAAGTTGAAAATATGTGATAGTTTTACCAAGCCCAACTATTATTTTTTTATTTTATGGGCCATAAATAGAGAGTATGATAAATATTAAGGGCCCAATTGATATGTTTAACAGGCTTGGCCCAATAGCCCAAACTGACGAATCCAATCCAATCTTGATTGGGGCGGATCGGATTGGATGGGATTCACTGAGTGGATCGGATTGGATTGAAAACCTAGCATCCAATCATACATTAGATCGGATGCGGATCGAACCAAAATCAATGGTTTCGATCTGCTGCACACCCCTAGGAGGAAGTTCTTTTTTTTATCTTCACCCCACAAAATAAAATACACTCAACCATCTTCATCTTCTCCATCACCAGCACGATCTTAACTACCATTTAGAAAAAAAACCCATCGCTAACAACAACACCACCACCCTTCTCCCCCCTCCACTCACACACCACGCCACCCATCTATCACACTAGATCGATAAAGAGAGAGAGAAAAAGAACGAGAGAGATTAGATTAAAAGAAAGAGAGATATGAAACCAACCCAGATCTGAACAAAAAAAAATTCGAGAAGTCGAGGACGAAGAAAAAAATTGACCACTAATGATCGAATTTTTTCAAAAATTTTGAAGATCACTGGTAGAATCATGATTTCAGGTGATGGTAACGGTGGGTGGTAGATGTATTTCTAAAGAGAGAGAGAGAGGGAGATAGAGATCAAGAGAGATAGAGAAATTAGATAGATATATATCTCCTTTTGTTCTCTCTCGATCTCTTCCTCAGTTCCCTCTTTCCTCTCTAGCTATTTAGGTCATAATGGAGGTAGAGGTAGATGCGGTGGTTTAAGTAATGTTAATGGTGATGGTGGGGTGGGGGTGGTGTCGATGGCCGTGGGATAGTGGTAGGCTGTAATTTTGGTGGGGTGTAAAATAAAAAATTATAGGGTTGAGGTGTATTGTAAAGATCCAAATAATTTTGTTGACTTTGGCGGGACAAGTCGAGTCAAGTCCAACGATTTGACCATGACACCAATTAATTGTAAAAATAATTAAACTTAGAATTAAATAATAAAATTTTGATCATTTAGTTATTTGAAGATACTAACTGTACAAAGAAATATATCTTGAAAAGTTATTGAATTTTAACTATTTACGCGCGAAAATTGGACACCAAATAGGTATATGAAAGCCAAGAATGTGGTTTTGACTAAGGTCAAAGTATGACCGTGATTTTAAACAAATGTGCATTATTCATAGGTGCATACACATACTATATGTATGTGTGCGATGTATTAAAAGTATCCTTGTAAGCTTAACCCTTTGTATACAAAACTTTTGTATATGTTTTGTATAGTAAAAAGTTTCTTTTATATCTATCTTTTTGCGGTCTTGAGACAGAAATAGTTCCAGATTTGTCCTCTCACAAATCTGGACTGTCCTTGGTGACTAAGACAAACATAAATAACTTCCTAATCAATGGAATATTTAGTAAATAAATAGTGTCTATAGGGCATAAGATTATTTCGAAATTCTATATAACAAAATAGGTCGGTCTTAAGACAAAGAGAGACCCAGATTTGTCCTAGGACATATGCCAATGTGCCATCACAGTGCCAATCAACGTGTCAAAGTGCATGTCACTGTGCCATGGTATGTGCCCTTGCACACTGCAAGGTGATAGGATCATCCGCCCACCGTCGAATCATGTCCATAAAATGTATATTTAATTTAAATATGATGTCGATCCCCTTAGTAGTGCATCACTCAATAATTAGTATTATATTGATCACAACTAATAGCATAAATAAATTTTCTGTAACCGCAAAAAAGTAAAATAATGGTTTCATTTTTCAACAAAATAAATTTCGTTGGAAACACCAGACTAGCTCAGTTTTAAGACAGATGGTCATTACTTGAGACAGATATCAGAGTCGCAAATGATATTTGATTATTTGCGACGTAAATAAACGTAGCTAATAATAACATTGCTAGTAAGAGATTATTTGCGACAGTGCTTGCGTCGCTAATAAGAGATTACTGGCAACGCATGTAACTGTCGCCAATATTAGGTTATCTGCGACAGAAAAGTGCGTCGTAAATAATTTAAAACTAGTTGCGACGTTTGTATGCGTTGCAAGAAATAAACTTAATATTGGCGACGGAAGTAAAACCTCGCAAACGATAATTATGATATTTATTTTATTTTAAAATTTAAACTTATACTATTTGCGACGCTAAGGAACGTCGCAAATGATAAACGCATTCTCCGCTACCTTAAGACTCTAGCGACACTTTCGAAGCGTCGCAAATGTCTTCGTTGCAAAAGGTGTGATCTGTTGTAGTGCCTGTAACCAATCTGGTCCTTGGTGATTAGGACAAACACATATATAACTTTCTAACTACCGATATATTTGGTAAATAAAGAGTATCCAAAGGGTAAATAATAAGAACGAATTTGAAGATAAAAAAGGTAGTGTACACGTGGAGTAAAAAGAAGGTGTACATGTGGAGAAGAGATAAATTTAGGGTGTTGTTAAGGGAGTTCTTGAAAATATTGGGGAGTTGAAAAAGTTAAATAGGTTTTTAGTCCAAAATCGCCCTTTCAATTTCTCTTTCTTTTTATTAGGGGTGGTGAGGGTGTAAACTAAATTAACAACTTACCTCCACCGCCGGCCACTACACTGAACTCTACTGCCAGCCATCTCAACCTCACCGTTGGCACCTAAAAATTACAAAAAGAGAGAGAACAGTAAAAGAGAGAGGCAAAGAGAAGGCTAAAAGAGAGAGAGGGAGAGAACGAAAGGACCCTCCCACCCCCTTATTTAAGAACGAGTTGATGAGGTCGTAATCTAAGTTCAGTTTAATGGAAGGAAACCTCGAATTAGAGAGCCATTTCAAATTAGCTAGCTTGTGATTCGTGAAGAAACGTCACTCTTCCCAAAGGATTCATAACCGGCCTGATGATCAGAGAAGAAGGGTAAAGAGAGAGATTTAATCTTGAAGAAGAGAGTTTGCCAGGTGAAGTCTGAGTACTCTCTTGGCCCCCCTTGAGGCCTATCCTTGGGTATTTATAGCACTTCCATCTTGAGGACCCCCTTTAGCCACATTTTTGCCCTAATGTATTTTCTTTCTTTCTATAATGGAAAAAGAAAAAGTTTCAGTAAGTTTCTTAACTGTTTGGCACGTGCCCTCTCAACCATTTTGCCATTATGTCAGAATGGTCCCTTTGCAAGGGTCCTTGTGATTGGTATGGAAGATATTGTTGTGTAACGGTTTTACTCAAGCTTTCCTTTCTAATGGTACCCATTATCTCTTTTGACTTCTTCTGATGAGAGTATCCTCTGAGAGGACGCCTCATTCTCATTATGAGGACGCCCTGTTCCTAAGTGATGGCTAGGGATGGCAACGGGGCGGGGCAGGGTCGGATTTGCCTCCCCCATCCCCGTCCCCATTACTATTCGGGGCGGGACGGGGTGGGGATTGTGAATCCCCTATAAGGGTCGGGTTCCCCGCGGGTCTCCATTTCCACCTCAAATCACATCCCCAGCAAAAAATTTTAACAAAATTTATATTTAAAATAATATTTTTAAAGGTTAAAATTAATAAAATACAATAAATAATGTAAAAATAATTGACATACATATATATTTATATAATAAAAATAAGTATATAAATGAATATATAGATAATTTTATAATTAATTATATATATTTACTAAAC
>MVGT01002023.1:80255-123493 GCA_002174775.1 Macleaya cordata
CTCCGCCCCATCCCCGGGCGGGGATGGAATTTTCTCCCCATCCCCGCCCCATTAGGGGCGGATCCCCGCGGAGACCCTAATCCGTGGGGATTTTTGCAATCCCTAATGATGACGCTCGGATACTCCCGCTAAAAGTTTATCTCTTATTTCCCTCCTATCATTTCACCTTGTTCTTTCCACTTTAGTTGACTGTTCAAGTAAAGGTAGTTTGATTTCATGTAGCCTGCTCATGCCTTCACTTATGGCTTTGCCATGTGTGCTGCTTTGGGTGATGTGGCGCCTTTCATACATGGTTTTCCCACCTACGTGGCACCTTCGTAAAAGAAGGGTTCAATAAAGTAATTTGAGTTTATTATACCAAATTCGTTCTCAACTTATCTAGGTACCAAATGGTTGCGAGATTCAAAGTTTTTTTCTATAATAAAAAATGTATGAAGAGAAAAAGAAATTTGGAAGACGTTGTCTGAAGTAATTTTTTATTTTTTGTTGGGATAACGTCCAAAACACTCAAAATGGGTTTATTTCTATTCATTTAGTCCACCAAATAATATGTCTATTTAGTTTAAAAAGAAAGTTTGGACAGAATTGTCCTTTAGCTAACTCCAAGTAATCCTTAACTATCGGTGTCTATTAGCACTAACTTCCTCTATTTTAATTTTATTTTTCAAATAAAAATATATCATTACTTTAAAAATACAAATTAGTTTTTCACAAAATTTATATTTTTGAAAAGCATTCACATAGATCTTCGAAATGAGACCAGTCAATAATATTTTTTTTCTTAAAAATAAGGCAAACTTATTTTTGTAAAACATAAAACTATATTTTTTAACTAGTTTGTTTATCTAGATTGCATCCAAATTAAAATTTGCATGCTTCAAAACCAAGTAACATCAAAAGAAGAAAAAGTGAAGGTCTCGAGGATTACTTTCCAAATATATAAATTTTGTCAAATTATGTTATTAAATTTGCACAAATAAACAAAGAACTACAATTACTTTTTATAGATTGCATCCAAATTCGATGTGTATGCTTCAAAACTAGGTAACATTAAAATAAGAAATTAAGTTCTCGACGATTTCTTTCTAGATATATAAATTTCGACAAATTATGTTACTAAAATTAGCGTGCAAAAAAAATTTTGCATTTGAAAAAATATTTTTGCACAAACAAATACAGAACTACTATTACAACTAGTACATTTTATCTAGATTACATCAAAATAATTTGTGAGTTTCAAAATCAGGTAACATCTAAAAAAGAAGTGAAGATCTCAACGATTGATTTCTAATTATATAAATTTTATCAAAATCGTTTACTCAAAATAGTAGGCAAGAATATTTTTTCATGTTTTTTGCATAAATTTCTTAAATCATTTTGAAAACAAAAAAAAATATATCTTGACTACTAAAATTTGAATTTTAGTTCAAGAGATATAACATTTTGAAGTTTAAAAATATAAAAGATAACTAACTTTCTCTCTTCAATAGTTATACAAGTTGAAAAAGATAAAAAGGGCAAAATTAGAACACAAAAAATAAAGAATAGACTAAACAGACTTAAAAAAATTTAGAAAAACTTAACAGACTCAAAAAGCTTTATAAAAAATATTTTAACCTCGTTGAAAATCTTGTGGAGAAAATGGATAAAAAAAAAGGGGCTGATATTGAGGAACGTAGCTGATTTGGATGAGGGGAAACAATTTGGTTGGGCTTTGAATCCCTAGATGAAGGGGAAGCTATTCTTATCTCCACCCCACAAAAAATACACCCCACTACTTCATCTTCTCCATCAACAGCCCTTCACCACCATGCCACCATTGCCTCCAGAAAAGAGAGACCGAGAAGGAGAGAGATGAGAGAAAGATAAAGAAGATCCCCTCTCGATCTCTTATTTTCTCTTTCTCTCTCTCCTTTTCCTCTCTTTCGATCTCTATCTCTCTCCCTCTAAATCTCTCGTTCCTAGCACGCACCTCCACCACCCACCATCATCGTGGAAAAAAATTCAGATCTAAAAAGGAAAAAATCGACCATCAAACTTGAAATTTTTTTTTTCAAGATTTGTTTTTTATTTTTATTTTTCTGTGTTTTTTGTTGGTGAAGATGTAGAGGAAGAGAGAGATTTTAGAGAGTGGGTTGTTAGTGTTGTTGGGGGTGGCGGTGGTGGCATGATGGTGGAGGGTTGTTGGTGAGAGAGATGAAATGGTGGGGTATAAAATAGAAAAATAGTGATAGGGTGGGATATATTTTGGTGGGGTGTTATTATCTGAAGCTTTCCCCTTAACCAGCTTTCTCCATCAAATTAGCTTTCCCAATATGTGCCCCTAAAAAAAATTAAATACAAGAGCTTTTGGGCATTTTCCAATTTTGTTCCCCCCCCCCCCAGGAATGACGGAGAGGACGTGCACTATCCCGATTGTGCCGCACAGTCCCTATGGCTTTTTGGTTGTGTGACTAGAGGGTTTACAGTAGTTTTTTAAAAAAAATGTTAATTTTGCATATCTAAACTACCATTCTGTGTACGCAAATGTTCATTCTTAACTGTTTTGTTTATAGTAAATGATGACATAGCGGAGAGAGAAAAAATAATATTTTTAACTTTAAAATGCTATAACTTTTAATCTACAAATTAGTTTTGGATAAATTTTATATTTTTGGAAATTTTTTTCAAGATCTTCAAAAAAAGATCATACCACAATACTAAATTCAAAAAAAAAATTTATGATCCGACTGTGCATACCCAGGTGAGATGCAAGTTGTAATTTGCATAATTTATTTCCCTCAAATTTGAGCATTTGCACTTTTGTAAGCCTATTTGCATATCAAATTTGCTTGTTTTGATGTTTATTGATGTATTATTAAACCTAAATGCATAGTTGGAAACCTAGTAAGTATGCAAGTTGTAATTTGTATAGCATATTTTTTAAAATTTTAAGTTTCTGCACTTTTTTTGCCTATTTGTATTATACATTTGCATGTTTTGATGTTCAAAATTGTATTGTTGGACTTGAAATGCATAATTAGAAACCTAGTGAGTACGCAAGTTATAATTTGCATATTTATTTTTTTAAAATTCTAAGTTTTCGCACTTTGTTTTAGCTTATATTCATTCTACATTTGCTTATTTTGATGTTCGGTAAAGTATTAAATTTTATGGTAAGCAAATTCAAATGTAGAAACTCATATGTGCAAACTTAACTATTGTATGCAAATTATAATTTGCATACTAAAAATTTAATGCAGATCTGAGTTTGCATTCGCTTCGTGTTTGAGTTTTTTTTTTTTTTCGAATTTGGTATCCATAACCGATCTAGTTTCAAAGATCTTGAAAAATGCTTTACAAAGATATAATTTTTGTTCAAATCCGATTTATATTTTGGAAGTTATAGCCATTTTAACGTTAAAAAATAAAAAATTTCTCTCTCCGCCACATGTCAAAAGGGAAATCAGTAGAAGAGGTTTTTTCGTCTTTTTGCGCGTGCTAACATGCGCTATGGCCTCAACGCACCAAAATTAAACGGCTGTCCTCCCTGTTACTTTTTTGGGCATGCAAGGGTATACCACCCATTTTCTGTTTTTTCTTTTTGCAAAAGAAAAAATATAGCATTTATTAAGAGCACATGGGTGCGTACTTAAAAATGTAGCGGCTTGTAAAATTGCTCCTCGAAATTAGACCCAAACAATCCAGATTCGAGACTTCTCCATATTCAACTCCTAATTTGAAACGTTTGATGACCACTTAAGAAGTTGATTTTTGACTTATATAAGTAAAAAATTTTAAAAAACATGCATGGTAACGTTTTTCTCAAAGTGACTTCTAGAAACAAAGAAGTTGCTTCTTTTTTAAGCAAAAATTTTTACTTTTGTGCTTCTCAGAAGTTGTTTCTCCTCGAATACCGCGTAACAACTAATAACTTATCATTTTTTTTACTTATAAGTCAGTAGTTTACCATACAAGCTTCTATTTATTCTTTTAATAATAATACCTAGTGCAAGTAGGCCGTGGGGCAGGAGTTGGATCTTGCTAGTATGGATGTGCCAAGTAGGGATGCCAGAATGCTAAGTTTTTCTTAAAAATAGATATATTATATACATATCAGTAGCACTATTCGGACCTTAGTGATCCGAACCTTGGTATAGGGGTGACGCTCCCGCTCTGGAACCTTGCCCTCCCGCTTTGAACCACGCTCCGATACTCCCACTTCGAAGGCATTTTGGAACTAAAAATATTTTTTAATCTACTACTCTAACGCTACCGCTACCGCTCCCGCTCTCGCTCCATGCTCTAGTTACTTAGATTCGGACCGATGGATTCCACAATATATATAACCAGAAAGATGTGGAGCTCAACTTTAATTCACGATCAACACTTAAAATCACTTTAATCTAAGAAAGTGAGTGGGTCCTTTCTGACCAACTCAGCATTAACCTAACTGACTGTCTAAAAAATGTTTTCGTTTATATATGGGTAATACTATACCTACAACAGGTTTTATAGCAAAACCCACAACAAAGAGCATGCAATCTGGACTTTTATCATTTTAAAATGGCGCAAATCATGAAAATGAGTAGAATTCACATATCCACTATCGGATGCACTTAATTACACTAGATGTTGCTGTAGGTTTAGCATTATTCACTGTATATATAGGCTAAAATCAGAACCGAAACATTACACCTCCAGACTCCTGACCAGACCATGCATGTGATGGGTGTCTTAACTCTTACATTACATCCTGATCCAAGGTTGTTATTCCAGCAAATAAACATTAATTGATACAGGGTTGGGTTCCGCTGGTGTATTATGCATGTTTCTTACGTTGCATTTGTTCTAAAAAACCGCTAGTGGCAAAGTCAAGATTTCAGTTCAATTGGAGCGCGTGCCCCCACGGCCCCCCATGTGGCTTCGCGACTGTTAAGAACCCACACATATTAGGGTGGCATTGCTGTAATTTATTTTATACATAAGCATTTTGTATTTTTTATTAACACTACTTATTCTTACACCTTATTTATCTCAGTTTGTGGGGAGTCATACCGAGATGATCCAAGTGCAAATTTTAATTTAATATGAAAAAGATAGCGTCGTCATGAAAAAACACTTTGTATCATTTCCAAACAATCCCAAAGACAGATGTAAGCAGAGTATAAGAACAAGGTAAAAACATGTTGGAACATGTAAGAAAGCAAGGTTGAAATATCAGCCCTTTTTCGTGCCGCACGCAAATGTACAGTATGAATTTGGCTCAAAATCAACTACTTTTGAGCCAGTAGAGACTAGAGACTCGACCATAAATAACACATTGGAAATGATTGATACCATCCAAATAATTCGTTTTCATACAAGATATAGAAGGTCATAATTTCGTCTCAAATATCTCAACTTTTATCAAATTATTTTGAAAATTTTTTTTTTGAAGATTGTGCACAATTCAAATGCATTTTGACAATCTCTCTTCTTCCAATAGGTAGATGGCAGTGATTTTCTTACATCACTCATGGCACCTACGTCATTAGTGATTGTTCCTACGTCGTTAATGGCATTTTTTTTCTAAACTCTATTGGTAGCAGTGTTCTCTGTGTTTTTTTCTAAACTCTATTGATAGCACCTCTTCATTATTAATAGCCCTCTCTTCCCCCGTGCCTTACTACTTATCATCGTCTTAAAATAAAGAGCATCGGGGAGGTATTTTTCGATTATTTAGCTTAAGCGTGGTGGAAAGGAATCAGGGTTTAGCAAATTTTCAAAGAGGATATTGGAGAAGGACCAGTCCTCCCAAGAGCTTTCGAGGACAATCCCGAAAACAACTCAAAACCTAAAAGGCCGCGGTTTCATCTTTATAATAGATACCCACACAAATTTTAGTCAAATTGTTCCTTTGTAATATAAATTTCAGAAAATAAAGAACCGCCAAACCAGTATTGTCGACCGTATATATCCGACAAGCTATTTTGTATTGTCTGCTATATAGAACCGACAATATAAATTTGAGTTGTGTAGATTTAGCAAAAAATTGCGTAGAAATATCAGTGGCCAACCTAAAAACGAAAACAATTAGAAACAAAATTTCAAATATAGTGCCAAAGTTGATTTTACGAATGCAACGAACCAAAACAATCTAAGACAACCAAATTGCCCATGTTGTAACCTGAAAGTTTGTGAGCTAGCTTGGTACTGCTCCAGCCCTCAAATAAAGTACTTTTTGCTCGTCTTAGAAGTGCTTCAAAAAGTAGCCTCACTCCCTAGCTTCTCAAACTGCTGTGAAACCTAATTGCTTTGAAAATAAGTATTTTCATTTAACATTACCAAACACTTTTGTGGACAAAACTTATAAATACGAAAAAAAAACAAAAAAGTCCTTCGGATGTTCCAAAAAGCACTACCAAACTGGCGATAAGATGGGATATGCACAAACGTATTGAAGATTACTTTTTTAAATAATCATCAATCAATCTATTCCTGAAACCTCTAACATAAACCTGTTAATGTTTATCGAAGATAATTGGAGTTTCATCAACTCTGTACTTCCCCCAGTCATTCATTCATCTTTAAACATTTCTCAGTCAATCATTTTAAGCTCATCAGAATATCAGCAATTGTATAACAGGAATCAAAAAACAAAACAAAAGAAGAAAAAGCGAAAATAAAAGAATCCCTCTATAACCCTTTAAGAAATGCAACAAATGATCTAAGCAAGGCTCTCCCACATATTAGCAAGGCTCTATAATCTTTTAGGAATATTAGCAATCATATTACAAGGGGGAAAAAATGTGAAGATAAAAGAAACCTTGCTTAATCCTTTAGGAAATGGCCACAAATAATCTTTATTGAAGGCTCTCTCACATATAAATACGCTTAGAAACTTGATTAATAACATTACATCTATAGCATTCAAAACATCGAAGCCAACAAAGATTTAGGATCAAACCAGTGAATGAGCATCACATAGCTGCAAGGTTGATCTTTGAAAAGGGTCTGGCATTTAACATAAGTGGAGGTTGGTTTTCTTATGATAAGATCATTCGCCACTTCTCCAATCTGGATTGGAGGTCAATGCCTGTAAGATGCTGTTGCTTCATCAGGATTTTGATCTTGATTGCAAGTTCGCCTCAAAACACTTGCTTGATCTTGTAAGTGTATAACGCAGCCTGCTAAAGCTTCAAACATGTAAACAGCAAGTTGAATTTTAAATGAGATAGTGAAGATCAGAACAATGATGAAACAATCTACTTACAGGCTTGAGATTGTAAACTAGGAAAAGTCAGAACAGAATCAAAAGATCACCTAGAAAGTAAAGAGATTTGTGCCAAATTTAGATGGAAGTTGGGGTGTGATCCCACAATTGGGCCTCAGCATTTAAAGATATTTGAAACACGTGACGTGGCAGATACTAATTCTTTAGCTGAATAATATAGACCTTACAAACTCTCGACATTTTCATTCAACAGATTGAACAAAGAAAGTGGTTTCAGATAAATTGCTTCATTAAGGGGGGAAAAGTTGTTGACACTCCAAATGCTGACAGTTCTACACTAGGAAACAGAACTTTTTTCTTTATTAAAAGAAAAACTTGTAAATATTAACCTTTTTTCTATTTTGTATAATCTGCTTCTCATGTATGATGATGGGAACCATGATGATCAGAATTTTCTTCATTTTCAGAAACTTCTTCCCCAAAAAGATGCCCCTCATCCTCGTATTGATCCATGCCAACAGGTGGAGGAGTCATCTCTTCTTCAGAGGTTGATGTATTCCCATTTGTAGAATGGTTGTTGGTCTCTGTTGCATTAAGCACAATTTCTTGCTTCTCCATCATTCCCGACAAAGCCAATCTTGGTGACCACTCGAGAACATCATCAATAATGTTTGAGACTCGCTTTTGGTACCTGCAAAAGTCATACTTCTTTAGACACGAATCCCAATTATTATATTTTTATTTTTTCATTTAGTAGTCGAAGCATCCGAATTATGTGGCTTCGTGGCATGTAAGTTTACAACAAAAAAAAAAAAAACACGCTAGAACATGCTCCTTTGTTTCAGTGATGATGTTTTCGCATTAAAGCCGTTTTATATTGAATATTTTTGGATTCCATTTTTCGGTTAGGAAATAAACATGGTCATCTACACCACCTAATGATTACTGAATAACGGACAAACCACCACTGAAGAGAAACTACATAAACATAAGAAAGAAAACAAAGTCTGCCATAGAAGATGGTAAGGATACTAATTTCGATTAGTGTTTAACTGATGTGTATAGCTCATAACTATTGGTGTTTTATGGCATTCCATTGAGGTCCAAATAATTACAAGACTCCATGTAAGAAATATCACAAGATTCAAAACCACTGACAAGTGCAACAAATTTAAATGCATATCCATATAGGACTCGATTCAGGGAAACTAGTCTAGAATAGCATATAAAATTATTTTTCTATTCGGAAAAAATACGTATTCTGGCAAGTGAAGAAAGAAAGATGACAGCAGCAGCATCATGCAAGAGTGACTTTGTGCCCACTGTGATCAAATGAGAATGGCTAAGAGGTTCATGGAACTGAAGGGAGGTCATAGGTATGGTTACATTTCTTAAGACCAAAAAGCGCAGCAAATACACACAAATTATGTCTTGGAATGAAAGATAATTCCCAATCTGCCGTATCCACCGAACAAAGAGGTCATAGGTACAACTATGAATCTCACAAAGAATTAGGTTCTGGGCCTTCTGGCTAAGAAAAAATGCTGATGATGTGCTTAACACTTGCAACTCAGACCGAAAAAAAAAAAAAAAATGAATCATGTTCGTATATAAGATTAAACTTCTATATTTGAAAAATTATATAACATATTTTGTAATATAACTTGATTGATATAGTATTATATTTGTTATATGATCACGCTGAGCTCAAAGACAATCTAGCTTAGCCAGAGTAGATATGTTACTGACCTAGCTCTAGCAGCTTCATCAGGAGCATGGTGCCTGAGCAACAATATGACCACCACAGCAACTATAGCATAAAAAAGCCTTCCTGTCCACTTAGGCTTGTCCCCTTCATCCTTTTGGGGCCAAAACCGAAATAACTCCGACAGAGTTGCTTCCTCTGCAAGGATATTGGGGAAAAACCAGACACGCTTTCCAAGGATGATCCAGAGAGCTCCGAATATTGTACATCTGACTGAAAATTAAATAATTCTTCACATAAACTGACAAGAATTGAATGAACTAGGCCAAGTTTCATATTTAGGAATTAGGATAAATTAACAGCATTCTGATTCCATTCTTCAAATTAACGTAAAATACCACAAATAAAATAAAATAAACACAAAAAAGATAATAATACAAGTATTCCTTAAAAAAAAAAACCCCCCTTCCTAGAAAGAAGAAAAAGGGAAAAAAATAAAGTAAAGATAAAACAAAAGACTTGAGAGAGACGATTGAATAAAATAAGAATTTTCTATGATTGAGAAGAAATTTCACCAGAATTTTTTCTGTCAACTTTTATATTCTAGTAAATTTATTATTTTTTGATAAGCAGAATTTAGTAAGTTTATGGTTCCCACTGGAAAAATCATATGCACCACTCCATCGAGTCACAAGTCCAACCTCTCTTGGACAAATTTAAAGCTACACAGTAAGCCTCCTGCACCTCAGTACAGGGAAGCCAGCCTTGATAACACTAACTAAGGTTTTAGACAGAGAAATTAAAAGATATAGATAGGCCCTCCATCAGTTGCAAAATTTCAGGTTTTTAAGATTACTATTATTTTGAGTAAAGAAAGAATTAATTAATAACTAAAATCAAAAAAATATATATAGCTACAACGCTGCTCTCTCATTTAAATATCCTAAGCACCTGTAGCAATGTCATATTTGACACCTAAACCATATCCATGAGTAGCAGAGCTTTACAAAAGCTTGTAGGTTAGAAAGGGGAAAAAAGGTGAATAAAGTAAAGAAAATTTCAGAATATCTGACTTACATAAAAGTACGCTGAATATAAGCAAAAGAAGCCCGGCACAGGAGTATAATACCAATAGCTTGCACTGATGAGGAAATATAGGAAACAAGCAAATAGCTAGAGTCACTACAGGCCAAACAAATGAGAGAATTGTTTGCCATAATGGTCGACGTTTTACGAATGTCCATGCAAAGAAAGCATCATTTTCAGAGAACACTTGATCCTGCACATCAATGAAAAATAAACAACATATCAGTTGTAGACAAAACCTATCTTCCCCTTTACTGGAACCAAAAGAAGGATATATAAAAGCAAGGGGGGGGGCATAGTATCGAGTTCTATACGTGCAACGTGGGTCAATTAAGAAAAGCATTTCTAGATCGAGTAAATCAGAAGCTAAATTGATTAACGTGTATACTTGCAAGGTGGGTCAATTTGGAGAAGGATTTCTAGACAAGTAAATTCTAAGTGCTTAAACTGATTAAGCCATCAACCATCATGAAGAAGCTCATATTTCCACCATCTTCCTTCAAATTAAAACTTCCATAATATAGTACACTTTAAAAGGTTGAAAGAAAGGTATACTTCTAGGACAGAAAACCTTAAATGGTTTAATAAATAGGTGACCTAGTAACTCACTTTGAGCAACCGTGCAACAGAATGCCCACCAAAATTTTGACTGTTGCAAGCTAGGAGATGAAAGAAGTCTTACTGCCTTTGGTGACCATTGATGGCCCTTCATAACTTGGAGTTTGTGTGTCATATCATAGAACGCACAAGTTAACAGTTGAAATATGAAGAAAAGGGTTATAAAGCATTTATAGCATCACTACTATGAAGCTCAGCAAGATGGAAAATACTGCAGAAGCAAAACTGATACAAGATTAACACCCAACCAAACTACTATAAACATATTAAAGAAATCAAAGACCTTTCACAGTTCCTTTTGAAGTTGTCAGCTGAAATTAGGACCCTAACAAACAAAAGAAAAAAAAGAAGTGATCCTAGGTCTTGAAATTGGTTTTGCCCTGATTTCAAAACTTCTATCAAATGTAGCTTAAGGTCTATTCAAAATTTGAAGTATCCTGACCAAAATTTATGAGTTCCCATTATAATTTCAGCCACATAGAAACTGATAACCATATCGAGATTCAAATCCTTGAAAACCTGTGAAATGGAAGCAGAACGACAACTTACAGGGAAGATCTCTAAATGAGCTGGCCAGGTAGATAACTTCTTCTTCCCAGGCCGAACAGTTTTCACCACACGATCACACCGCACTAGAAGATTTTTTCTTAGTAGAACATCGGCAATATCATCTACTCCTAGATTTCTATCCACCTCCAATACATCCTTCTGTTCTGGATGATTTCTCAAAAAGCTAACAAAATCCTTCCCTCTAAAATACTCAACCCGTGTCTCTTGTAGAATAGCCCATCTAGATTCTAGTTCTTTATGATCCCTCACCTTCTCAGCAAACAACTGAAATACATCCTTAGTTGCAGCTTGCCTCTGCGACAACATTGTCAAGTATGATCAGAAAATACTAGAACTTCAATATAAACAACTTGAACAAATTTATATGACAGTTATAAAACAACTGAAAAAATGTATAAGATGTATAAACGTCAAGTATGAAGAGCTACACTACATCTTTCTCCAATTAAAAATAAGCTAGAAAGATCAGTAACATATCACGTTTCAAATATAAGAACGAGCACGGCAACAATGCAACATAAACCAGGAAACATAGACTTAGAAGTGCTGCTTGAACACTTCCAAGGTCCTAAGGTAGTAAGAGAATAGAAACTAAGAATGTAAAGCAGATCGGCAATCTGAATCTGCAATTCTTCATTCTG
Organism: Macleaya cordata; assembly: GCA_002174775.1. NCBI lineage: Eukaryota > Viridiplantae > Streptophyta > Magnoliopsida > Ranunculales > Papaveraceae > Macleaya > Macleaya cordata. The sequence continues at coordinate 92,071 of MVGT01002023.1, forward strand.
GTTCAGAAGTATGAATATTTGAAAGTTTCTACCTCAACATCTAAAGGCAATATACCTCATATGTCCTATCCTCAGGATTTCGATAGTGAGCTATCATCCTAACCTATGCATATGGAAAATTATAGGCAATGGAAGCTGAATACTAATTCAACTGGAACTATATGCTAGGTTGGAAGCTGTATCCTTCCGTTTTTATTGCAGGTGAACAAATGTATTAGGTCAAACCTCCATCAACAGTAGTAAAGTTGGTAGATTCTGATTTCTGACACCTCTTCCGTTTCTAGAGCAGCATGTCAAACGTTTCCTGAATTTCCTAATCTCTTCCAATATAAAATGCCAATTAAGAATATGACATAACATTATTTGTGGTATTGACGCTATATATCCAACTGAATCCATTACACTCCTCAACATTTTGTGATTTAACTCATTAGGATGGTTAAGAAAGAGTAAGTTGATGTGCTTAATACGCGAACTACCTTTCAATATGAAAAGACATTGGAGCAATGAATCTAGGTAAAGGAGAGAATTGATGAACATTGACTTATGTGTGAGATTAGTCAATATCCTTTTTGTTTAATCTTTTTAATTTGGTCATTAGTGTTTTGAGCCATTGCATGGGGATCACATCGCGTCGAATAGTAGAGATATTCATGTTGATTATCCATAAAAATTTAGAGTTTGTTGAGGATGTTTTTTTTTTCCTTGAAAGGTGCACGTGGAAGCAGGATCGAACCCAGGCTGCTGGTACCAACCCCCAGCTGCTTTACCACTCGTACTGAGTGGCACCATGGTTTTAAAATTCGTTACGAGGCGTACGCCTCAGATATGCCTCAAGGCGAGGCGATACCTTTACGCACAAAGGCCTACGCCTTTTGAAGAGCTTTTTTTTTAAATATATATATTCAACTTTTTGTTTATTTTATATTATATAAGTTAGATTTGGGACATATTCTTGTGTTTCCCAATGCCACTTTTATATCATATAAGTTATATAGTTATATACTAATACAAATATACAATAATACGTATATGTCCATGAATTTATGTAATTTTTCTACGCTTCGAGGCTACGCTTTTGTACCGCCTTGGGGCTACGTTTCGCCTTTTCAAAGTAAAGCGCCTCGAGGCTTAAAATCGCCTTTTAAAACCATGAGTGGCACCACCACTTTGTTGCGGATGTTACACAAAAGAAATACTGTTGGCAGGCCAAAGTGCAACTTTTTTCTCAAGTCTTATGTAATTGACGCATATCAATAGATTTCGACAAAAACTTTACTAAACAATATGACAAGTCATGCTTTATTCAACGGTTACAGTTCAGGAAGCATGTTCACGAAATGAGTTGCAGAGATGAGAAAGTTGAGATGGGTGAGTGGAAAGTTAAGGAAAGATGACATTACATTCGAACGGTGAAATAGGAACATGTTCCTAAACAAACATTAGGGTAATGCATAGAGACACATGGAAAGATTTTAAAATGCGCACATGAACAGTTGCAGTCTGGAAATACACTGAGAAAAAACTAAATATAACGTTATCAAATAAGAAAAGCCGCCACTTATAGAAAAAAGAATGAAGGTTCTACATAAGAAAAATAGAAACAGCAGCACTGAGTAAAAAATGGAAACCCGTTGAATATGTACAGGGGAAAAATTAGAAACTCTTAACAGATATTTTGAAGAAATGTTAGTCGAAAAGTTTAGAAATTGATTTGATTGGGTCTTATAACTATGAGCTCCAAATAGTTCAAACGTCTCGTAACAAAACATGCAGGAACTATGGAGATATTGCCTTTAGCCTAAAATTAGTGACAGCAATTACGGAATTCTTAGTGCACATTTATAGTGACTCATACAATATAGGATTCTAATACAACAAGCATTTCAACAAACAGCAAAGGTTCCATCTTTTACTGCTTGCAGTTCCTAACACATGGAATTATTTTTAGATAGTGAAAATGAAGTATATGAAACAATTAAAACAGAAGAGTAACCAACAACAAATCTGAAGAGAAAACCCTAGCTACTTCTAATTAATCGGGTAGAGTTGGTTCTGGATTCCCAATGGGTTTGCTTCTTAGGATCACAATTAGTAATAAGATCATACATAAATTCCCCAAAATTTTAAGAATACTGAAGAGAATTGACATACTAGTCCAGAGAACCTGAGAAAAACCCTACAAATATAATCAAATTCTGTCCTTTAAAGAAAAAAAACTAAGGAAAGAGATCACGCGATCAGAACAACAATTCACAAACCCTAGATCAAGAGAGAGAGAGAGCAGGAGAGTACAAACCCTAGGTGGGGTATCATTGTTGAGATCTTTGCTACTGTTCTGACCAACTCCCGCTCGTCGAACCCTCTTCTTCTCTCCCCCTGATTTCTTCATTTCTCTATTTCTCTCTCTTCACTCTCTCGCTTTCTCTCTCTAAACCTAAACACGCCCGAAAAGGTTCCAACGTTTTTCTCGATTGGAAGTAAAAGTTGAAACTTGAAGGGAAGTTGACAGTAACCATACTTGGTGGACCTAATCCTCAATCTCTGACCGTTGAATATTTGTTGAAATTTACATGATTTGAATATCTAGACTTCTGTACGATTTAGGAAGAATAACAACGGGAGAAGATCGGGATTAATGATGCAGTTCATGCACTTGAGACACACATTATCATTTCTATAAGATCTCTTCTACAATGGCCGCGGGGCTCAATCTAGGGTTGTCAATGGGTACCAAATTACCCTGACTTGTACCGAAACCATTTATTTCAGTTTTGGGACCTCATTTTATGGATCCGATTAATTTCGGATCTACTCATTTTGGATTCATTTCAGTTTCAACCAACGGGTACCCGATTCCATATAAATTTTATAGTTTAATCTACTATAAATATGGTTCAAAATCTCGTTCGTTTCGAAATATTTCGGTTGTTCATTTCAGTATTTTGGCTTGCCGAAACGAAACATTACTTGATTTCATTTTTTTTTCAAAGTTTTGTATCGTTTCAGAATGTTTCAGGTGGTATCGGATTGTATCAGGTTGTATCTTTTATGAATGTTTCGAATGGTATCGAAATATTTCAGAATGTTTCGAAGTGTTTTGGAATGTTTCAGGTGTTTCGTAATTCCAATGTTTTGATATTGTATCGTATCGTTTTGATGAATGTTTCGGTTTTTCAACATACCGAAACATTCGATTGATACGAGATTTTGAACCTTGACTATAAAATGGTTCTTGAGTTCTCTCTTTTTTAATTTTTTTTAATTAAAAAAGAAAATAAAAGAAACCAATGACTATTATACAACAAATTTCGTAATAAAATTAAATTTATGATTGAATAGAATACGAAAATACAAAATACAAATACTTTTCATGTGAAAAAAGGCAAAAAAAAAAATAGAAAACGGGTATTAGGTACCTGCGCATCTTAGCAGTACCGAATCCGAAACCACCAATTGAGGTTCCAGAACCGGAACAACCTTCATATATAGCAGTACCAGTTCTGGATCCATTAAGATCCGATCCGGAATCGCCCCATTGACGCCCCTAGTTGAATTTGCTGATATAAGTGCTCAGATCTCGAGCTTAAGACAAGTACAATGGCAAACCGGAGGGTTTCCAGATTCTACCTCAAAGCTTGAGGAGTGTTGGGCAAGAACTATGGGAAAAAACCTCAAAAAATGAGGTATGGTGATGTTGGGGATGGTTCATTTTTTAGTTGCCCATCTCATCTTTCTACTCTCTCTTCTTTCTCTTCCATCTCTTTATCTTTCTCTTTCTCTTTCTCTTTCACTATCTTCTCTTTTACAAAGATTATTGAAAGGGGCCTACAAGGGTCTATGAGAGGCCTACGAGGGGCATACGAAAATTAGCTGCAATGGAATATTGTTGAAATCCCATTAAAAATTTGAAAGTGGTGTTAGAGATTGTACTAGGCGACAGAGTCTATGTCACTCCCTCCATCCCTTAACTCGTCCCTAGAGCACACGGAGGGAAGGGATAGCTAGTTTGAGGTGTCCATAGTACTTACCCAAACCCAAAATTTTACGAATTTAGATGTCCATACTACTTTTCCTAAGAGCTCAAATGAGATCAGCCAAAATATGAAAATATATTGTGCCACCTAGGATAGGACGCAAATACTTTGAAAACCCAAAACCCTTTTCCAATATAAATGTGGTCAGCTAATGTGAAAACTAATGTGACACGATAATGGGAATGCATCATCAAGATCATCGTCTAGTTCTAAAGGTTTACCTGATATAGCTTTTTTATTCACCCACTCAAGTTGGTGTCGATCTCTTTCCTCATCTAACCACTAAAAACCAATGTTTTAAAAACTAGACCGGTAATCGAACCGAAGAAAGTAGTGGGTTGGGTCAATCTGGTTCAACCAGTGGGTTGACCAGTGGGTTAAGTCTAAAAAATTAATACAATAACAACAATAAAAAATATATTATTTTATGCAGCGCAGTTGGTAAAGTGTCTTTTTGAAGTCACTTATGGGTCTCGTGCTCGAAACTCAATAGTTTAAGTTTTGAGAAATACTAAAACTCTTAAATAACAATTAGTTGTATAGCAATTATATAGTCATAATGATAACAATCTAATGGTAGCTGAAATGGTAAGAGGTTTGTCACTTGAGGGTCCTGGATTCAAAACCTAGTAAGCTTATTTTTGCAAAATATAAAAAATTATAACACTTTAACTTAAAAAAACTGGTTTAAAAATCGACTGGGTCACTTGGTTCACTAGTTCAACCGGCTGGGTCAACCGGTTCACATTAAAAAAGACGGTTTTTGAGAAAATTACTGGGTCAATGTTGACCCAAACCGAAAATTTGACTGGGTCACCGGTTCATCGGTTGAACCGGCCGGTCCGGTCCGGTTTTTAAAACACTACTAAAAACTACACTTTTCAAGAGATTGTAGATCGACTTTGTAACTTTTAATAGTTGGATGAAAAAGAAAATTTACTCCATCTTGAAAAATGGGTGGATAAAATGGCTCTCGGTTAAATTACAAGAGGATTTGTATTATAAAGTCCACTAATTTTTACAGAGTCACGTAGACTCCTGCAAAGTCTAAAAGATTATAGTGATAGATTTTTTACAAATATTTTTATGAATTATTATTAGAATTAATAATTTTTATTAGTTACCTATAATACCTTAAATTTTTAGGATCCACATTTTTGCGTGCTTAGCTCAGGTTTGACCCAAATACCCTTATGTGTGTGGAATTCCTTGTTTCTCTTATAGTCTGTTTGGATGGAAGATTTTATGGATGGGTTTTGTGTGGATTAAGGTTTTGTTAGAAAATTAGTTAGATTTATAACATAATTTTTAACTAGTTTTTCAACAAATTCCTGGTCCCCACAAAATCCATCCTTAAAATCTCCATCCAAACAGACTATTAATTAGTTAATTTGACTTATTTTAAAAAATTTAACATGAGGGGGGAATTTCATCTTTTCACACAATTCCTGAATTTATGTGACATAATGTCATCTTAAGGTTGAAGGTAAATCCGTGAACATAAATCCATGAACATGTGTAATATATATATATATATATATATATTTGGGACAATAAAAAGGAAATATGTATTAAGGATAATTAAGGTACATATCATGATGTAGCTCAGTTTTATTATTAGGAATGGTAGCAAACACCGAGTGATAAGAGATAGCAAACCAAACTGAAGTAGTAAAGGGACATTGAAGAAACAGATGTAGCTCAGTTTTATTATTTTGCTTACATAGAGGGCAGATATCGAAAACCGAATCCAAATAAGAAGCTAATTTTGCATTAAGGGAGAGAGTGTGTAAAAGAAGCTTCCAAGTGAAAAGTTTAATTCTAGGAAGAGTTTTCAGATTCTAAGGGCCCGTTTGGTTCGCGATTGGAAAACTTGTTTTTAAAAACTAATTTACACCTAAACTAATATGCATTTTGTACTACATCCAAAACTGTTTTAGGATTTCTAATAAAATCATGTATGATTTTACAAAACAAAAAAATGTTGTTTTCTTTATTTTCAATGAAATCATTTAGAATTTTATAGTAAAGTCAAAAGAATAGTTTTAGATGTGATACAAAATGTAGTTAATTTAGGTGTAAATTAATTTTTGAAAATAAATTTTCCAATCGCGAACCAAACGGGCCCTAAACTTTTTTTTTCAGATAGGTGTATTAATTATAGGATGATTATTAGGGTTAACTAAATAAGCATAAGCAGATTTAACAACAAAAAGACCATTCTTAGTGTGCATCCAGTTTAAATTGTCATATCCTTCAAATGGATAAATAGAAGTAATAACCAGCAGTAGGAGGGGAAAATAAGTTATTGATAACATCTATTTTCCAAGAGTGGGTGTTATAATCTATAAGTTGATATATTGTTGTATAAGAAGTTCTAGGATTAGAAGGTGGTTCAGGTTTACCTATACTAGGAATCCAAATATCATACCAGATTAATATGGATATTTTTTTCAGTTCTAACCTCCCAAATAGTGTTGTTTTTTATAATCTCAATACCCTTATAAATACTTCTCCCGATCCAAGATGCATTAGTGTGAGGTTTAGCATTAAAAAGAAATCAATTAGAAAAGTATTTAGCCTTAAGAACCATACTCCCGAGAGTTGATTAAGAAATGTGACGAGTCTCAAGGCTATTTTATTACATAAAAGAGATTTATTGTATAGAGCTGGGTTTTTGATACCTAATCCACCATGAAATTTAGGGTACATATAGCAGACCAGACCTTTGTATAGATGGCTTTTTTAGGATTATTTTTATTCCACCAAAAATCTTTTTGGATCTTATTTATCTGATTTATGATTTTAACAGGGAAATTAAGACATCATCTTAAAGAACAGATTGAATAAGAGTAGTTCTTCCAGCTTATGAGAGAACTTTAGCTTTCCATCCTTTAAGCTTAGATTTGTTCTTAATAACATAATTCGAGATGGCTTTCCCAAGGCCTGAGAAGGCATCAACAGTGATACAAGAAGTATTTTAATTTGTTATAATTTGCCATCTCATCGATATAAACGGCCAGGGCGCCCCCATTTCCACCACTACCTTACCATCTCACCGACCACCACCACTTCCATCACCATGCTCCTTACCCATCACTTCACCACCTCCACCGACACCACCACCAACTACCTTATCATCTAACCACTGCCACCACCATTGATAGCCAACAAAATGAGTGCATGTTTTGATCACCTCATAAATCCATGACAATCCTTATAAACTCACGAAAGAAGTCTATCAAACTTCGCTATACTCTAAAATATAAATCTATAAAAATCTTTGGATTTTTTACAATAAAAGTCATAAATGAAATGCCATAGTTATTATATAATAAATTTGGGTATATCATCGGTTGTAGAAGTAAAAGTAATTTATTTGACAAATGTGACGGGCCTTATTTTTTTTTCAGCATTAATGGTCGTGGCAGTTACGAAATTGGATTTTGATTCAATATTTTTTATTTAAATGTTTCCCATCAGTCAATAGAGAGTACTCATATAGGAATAAATTTATGCCTAAAAGGTAGCGTACACTAATAGAGGTCATCAAATAAGATCGTTTTTTATGGCTTAAGATGATGACATGAAAGTTTTTTTTGTGATGTGGCTGAATGAGAATTGAATATGCCACGTAGATAGATGAGACGCCACATCAGACGCCTCAACTACAGTAATATAGTATAGATATACTATAACCGAGTTTTGGGTCAACCCACCGGTTGAACCAAATTGACCCAACTCAGTACCGTGATCTGTTCGATTTCGATCCGGTTTTTAACATATTGTGAAAAACAGCTCCCCTCTCAAATGCACTTCACGCTGCAACGAAATGCATATAAGACACGTGCCATGCACGTGCACAACAACTTAGTTGTGGCAAGTGCGTAGGATTGCGACGGCAAATTAAAGCCACACGAAGTGCTGAATTTTGTCTTTTTGTGTATATTTGTGGCAACCGCGGTAAAGCTTCTCGGACGTTATATAATTCGAAAATTCAAAAAGTCTTTTGAGCATAATTCTGAAAGTCATAGGCTTTGTTACTACCGACCTTTCCAGGAAACCTAATCCAATAATTTTAGACACTAGCTTAGCTATTTGCTTTGAAAAACCCCAGATTTTTGATTCTGTAATCTCTCGGTCTCCTTAGTTTTTTTTGAATCTTTGTTTAGAAACCCTAGAATTTCTGAACTTCTCGTCTTCACGTGATGCTGATATCACAACCAGACGACAAAAACGTTAAAAAGGTATGTGTTCATCTACAATCCAGTGATTTACAGACTTTTTGCCTTCTTCTTCTTCTTCTTCTTCTTCTTGTTTTTCTCATCTAATCTAATCTTGCTTTCTTCTCTGTAAATGAAATGAATCAGCCTTGCCGCTCATTGATTTTTCGATTTTAGGTTTTTAGTGGTTGTTATTGATTTCTTTTTGAGCTCTGTTTGCCGCCGGAGAAGATAAAGGTAATTGACCAGTTAACCAATTTTGCAGTTCTCTGTGAAATTTCGTTGAAATAATTTAATCAGAAGAATTCACTATTCTGGAAAAACAGGGTTTGTTTGGATTTCCATTTCTGCTGTGTAAAGAAAACATGTTTAAATAGCTTCTTTCGAAATTAAATCTTTAATTAGGTTTTCCTTTTTTCTTCTCCCGCACTAGCTGAGTTGAAAAAATTCATGCTGTTGACACCAAGACCTCGGTTCAGGTTCAGCTTTATCTATTTCCTACTGACTACTTGTATACCTAAAAGAAGTCCATACTGGAACTTGAGCTGTTCGAGTTAAAATCATAAAATTTTATGGGTTTTTCACTTTTTGAAGGCTGGGTTGGAACAGTTTAAAGTTCAAGAAAGTGGGAACTAAAGGAATTTGAATTTTGTAATTGTGAAATCAATCTAAGCACTTTTTAAGTTTGCAAAGAAACATTGTTGAAGTATTTTATAAAAAATAATGTTTAGTAGTATATGATTGCCAGTTTGGAGCCCAAAACATATATTTTTAAAGAGATTTAGATTTTCTGATATGATAGGTTCTTATATTGTTGCTTAGTATCAACAGTTTTGGAGTTTCAGGTCCAGGAAATGGACAGGAATGGAACAAATGCTCTTAAGGCGCCTCTTCTGCAACATTCTGACAGTGTCACAGTTACTGTTTTTCAACCATCTCCAGATGAAGTTAGGAAAACCAGGACGATTAAGTTTAAAATTGGAAACATCAAGTGTGCTTCTTGTGTTACATCCATAGAGTCAGCGCTGGGAAAGGTTAACGGAATTAAGAGTGTCATGGTATCACCACTCCAAGGCCAGGCAGTTATTAAGTACACACCGGAGCACATCAATGTAAGTCAACTTTAAATAATTCTGCTAATCTTCCATCTGCTTCCTCTTTCATGGAGACTTCAAACTTTGGTTATTTTGAGGTTTTTTTCTGCAACCTACAGGGATGAATTCCTTTACCTTTAGGTAATAATTAAAAAAGCATTCATCAAGTACTAAAACAAATGTGGGCTTAACCTTCAAAAAACAAAACAAATGTTGGCTTGATTTTCCTATGAACATTATATCATCCTTAAAAAATTTTCATCTCGTTATAGAGTTCATTTTTTCAGGATGCCTATCACCATCCTGATCCTATGAGCAACTTGATTCACATCACTGGTAGTTGTTATTATTTTATAGTTTTCGTGAGGTTATAATCTCTCTCTCTCTCTCTCTCTCTCTCTCTCTCTCTCTCTCTCTCTGCCCTTCTAAAATAAAAGGGCCAATAGTTGTCTTTCTTATTCAGTTTTTAGACATTACAAACGTTGTTTTTGTTTGTTTTTTTTTTTATGATTTATGAAAAGGAATTGCGAATTAGGTATATCAAACAAAACCTAGAAATCTGTGTGATTGGAGATCAATATTTACTCTTTCGCTTACAAGTCACAGCAATATAATCGTTATATTTAACAAATGAAAATGAAAATGTTAATTTTAGTAACCAAATTAACATTCATTTTTCAAAAGGATGCACAGTTTGCACAGTCACACCCAAAATGTAAAGTTCTGATCATAATTATGTATTTATTAGTTAAAATCAGATAACCAAACTAAAACTCATTATTATTTTTCTCATAAAAGCAGAACACTTTTCATTTAAACCAAGTATTGCTTCTTGGTTTTCGAGGTTTTTTATGGAAACCATGGTGGTTAATTTTGTTTTCTGAGTTTCCGGTTCCATGGACAAAACGGTTTGAAGGATCTTTCACTGAAAACACGGTGAAAGAGGACCGGATTGTTGTGATGGATTTAATCTTAAACTGATATGAGCCCCTTATATAATACTAGAGATATATAATTGCCCTTTCTCGTTTTGTCTTTGGAAATTTTTCCAAAACAAAGGATACACAATTTTAAGTTCTCCTAGATTTTTCTATTGTGGAAAAATGAAAATTCTCAGAGAGTGAGATTGGTGGTTATAAGCTAGACTGCTTTGCTACCCTGCAGAAGCTTATTTGTGGACATTTTGCAAGTATTTACATGCAAAAGCAGAAACAGATTGATTTCGCAAAAGTTATATCCTTTTGCAGTTTCACGTGGAGTCATTATAATTTCTCAGAAGATTATATTTTCAGCATTTTGATAAATTTATTTCAATTTTTGGATTTCTCTTCTGGAAATTTTTTTATCTCGCAATTTATGAAGGCTGGAAGAATTTACAGTTGAGTTTTCAATTTAGGTTAAAGCAATTAAAGAAGCCATCGAATACCTAGGCTTTCAAGTTTTTGACTTCCCGGAACAGGACATAGCTGTTTGTCGGCTCAGAATTAAAGGGATGGCATGTACCAGCTGCTCTGAATCTATTGAACGCGCTCTTCTAATGGTTGATGGAGTGAAGACAGCAGTTGTGGGCTTAGCCATTGAAGAAGCAAAGATTCACTTTGATCCCAGCCTCATTGATTCTGATGACCTCATCCAAGCAATTGAAGATGCTGGCTTTGAAGCAGATCTCATAAGTACGGGGAACGATAGTAACAAAGTGCATTTAAAACTTGAGGGTATCAGTTCTAATGAAGATGTGACTATCATTCGGTCCTCTCTTGAGTCAGTTCAAGGTGTGAACGATGTTGAGATGGACACAGCGGGCAACAAGGTAACTATTATCTATGACCCAGATTTCACGGGTCCAAGGTCTCTCATACAATGCATCCATGAAGCTGGCCGCCACCCCAACTTCTATCATGCCAGCTTGTATGTTCCCCCTAGGGGAAGAGAAACAGAACGCCAGCATGAGATTCTGGGCTACAGAAACCTCTTTCTTTGGAGCTGCCTATTTTCAACTCCTGTGTTTATCTTCTCCATGGTACTTCCTATGGTTCCTCCGTATGGGAACTGGTTATTTCATAAGCTTTACAACATGCTCACAATTGGGATGATTCTGAGATGGATTCTTTGCACACCGGTGCAGTTCGTCATTGGCCGAAGGTTTTAGTTGATCGCTAGTTAATATCTTTTTATTATTCTTATTGTTGTTATACTTCCTCAGTTTTAGGGTCTCTTTATTATTGAAAGAAGTGATAATTGTGTGCCATTATCTGTGGTTGTTGATTCCAGGTTTTACGTGGGGTCCTATCATGCATTGAAACGTGGATCTGCTAATATGGATGTTCTGGTTGCATTGGGCACCAATGCTGCTTATTTTTACTCTGTATATATATTAATAAAAGCATCAACTTCAAATTCATTTGAGGGGCAAGATTTCTTTGAGACCAGTGCAATGTTGATTACCTTTATTCTCTTAGGCAAATATTTGGAGGTGATGGCTAAGGGGAAGACATCTGACGCATTAGCAAAGCTTACAGATCTTGCTCCAGATACAGCTTTTCTGCTATCTTTTGATGGGGATGGGAATGTGATATCGGAGAATGAGATAAGCACAGCACTGATACAAAGGAATGATGTAATTAAGATTGTTCCCGGGGCAAAAGTTCCTGTCGATGGGGTTGTTATAAGGGGTCAGAGCCATGTGAATGAGAGCATGATCACTGGGGAAGCGAGGCCAACAGCTAAAAGGCCTGGAGACAAGGTTCTCTTTTTCATTTCTTTTTTTGGTTTCTTCTTCCCTGTTTCCCTTTTTGTGTCCTGCTGAATCTCAAATTTAACTGAATTTTAATGCGTTATAAACAGGTTATTGGTGGAACCGTGAACGAAAATGGGTGCTTACAAGTGAAGGTCACGCATGTTGGATCAGAAACTGCATTGTCCCAAATTGTTCAGCTTGTGGAAGCTGCTCAGCTTGCTAGAGCACCTGTTCAGAAACTGGCAGACCAAATTTCCAGGGTCTTTGTTCCTGTGGTAAGTTCGTTTCTCCATTGGTTTTAGTTCGTCAGTGCTATCTGATTCAAGTAAATAACTTGTTTCATAAGCTTATTCATATAGTAGTCTTCTAAAACTAAATTGAAATTGGTTATTCGACTCAAGAGATAGGAGAGAGGAAACATTGTAAAGGTAAGGATGGGTTTCGAAAAACTGGTAGTTAATCAACACTTAGTTACATCTTTTTTATGGGTATAGATGAAAGGTGCATTCTTGACTGTGTGTGAATGAGAGACAATGTAAAGGGATGAAGTCAAATACGGCTACTTTAACTCACCAACTTTGGTAATTCTGCAACTGCAGCTATGTTTATGCCACTTAAGTAAAAGACAGGCAAATAAAGAGTAAGAAAGAGAAAATTAGGTCTTACATTGCTAAGTTTAACCAAATAACTGTGGACACAAGTACACAAATATTTGGTGAGCTTTGTAGACATTAGAAGACCCTACTATCTGTTTTGCCGTTGATGCACTTTAGGATGCCTATTAAAAGGATAGAACATTTAGTTGCTGTGACCACTCAGTTTCAGCAAAAAATTAGAATTTGGATGCTCATTATTTACTTTAAATGGTTCTTTATTTTTATTTGGCAAATAATTTGATTCGAAGATCAATTGATTTTTTCATGCTGTTTGCAGGTTGTTGTGGCAGCAATTCTTACATGGTTGGGCTGGTTTGTACCCGGAGAAGCTGCTGTTTACCCTAAAGAATGGATTCCAAAAGCCATGGATGCCTTTGAGCTAGCACTGCAATTTGGTATTTCAGTACTGGTAGTTGCTTGTCCATGCGCTTTGGGACTAGCAACCCCTACTGCTGTTATGGTTGCCACAGGGAAGGGTGCTTCTCAAGGTGTTCTCATCAAGGGTGGAAATGCACTTGAAAATGCACACAAGGCAAGAATTTTCATATGCTTTTCAATAAACATTTAAAATTGATTGAAGAATTTGGCTAGAATTTCCAATTCTGGGTAATCTTCTTTAGTAGCCAATGGATTTAGTCCAGAATTAGATAATTAACTATCTTTTTTGTCCTTGAATCTGTAGGTGAAAACTGTTGTGTTTGATAAAACAGGTACACTGACGGTGGGGAAACCTGTGGTAGTTAGCACGATGATTTTCTCCCACATTCCTATCCAAGAGTTCTGTGACATGGCTGCAGCAGCAGAGGTGAACATATATATATATATATATATATCTATGTAGCACCTGCTTTGTTTGGGGGTTTGCTTTCTTTGTGTAACACAGAGAAAATATCTAGAGAGATAAAAATTTCTATTTGGCAGGTAAACAGTGAGCACCCTATAGCTAAGGCCGTGGTGCAACATGCTAAGAAGCTGCGCCAGCAGTATGGTTCCAACTCGGAATACATAGCAGAAGCGCAGGACTTTGAGGTACACCCAGGATCTGGGGTGAGTGGGAAAGTTGGTGACAAAGTGGTGTTGGTTGGGAATAAGAGGCTTATGCAGGCTTGCAATGTATCAGTGGGCCCTGAGGTTGAGGACTACATGTCAGAGAGTGAGCAACTGGCCCGTACTTGTGTGTTGGTTGCTGTTGATGGGATGGTTGCTGGAGCTTTGGCTGTAACAGATCCTGTAAAGCCAGAAGCAGAACAAGTAATTTCATTCCTTAGATCAATGAACATATCGAGCATCATGGTGACTGGCGACAACTGGGCTACAGCAACTGCCATAGCCAAGGAGGTTGGAATTGGGAAGGTGTTTGCAGAGACGGATCCACTAGGAAAAGCTGATAAAATTAAAGAGTTGCAGGTAAGCATGTAACTTCCATCTTTGAACTAAGTTGCTAAATTCACATGGACCCTCCATATAAACTGCTAATATTTTCTGTTGAATGCAGTGGCCAATTTAGTTGATCTCAGTTTGGATTTGAGTAATCGCATAATAACCCACTAAACTACATGATTAACCATTGTGCATTTATATGACCAGTGATCTTAGTATCTACAGCAGAGCTTAGTATGAGGTCACTTTAGCAGGTTTCATTGACCTTCAGCCCTTTATAGGCTTAGCATAATCTTTGTTTCCATTGGCTATCCACCTACCCTTACCAATATTTAGAAGATTGTGGTTACCCTTTAACGGCTTAACCTAATCTTTGTTTCCCAGTACGGAAGGGAAGGAAGGACGATAAGTCTTTTCCTTTACATGAGAAGTACATGGCTTACAATCCTTCTATGATCAATGATTAGAAGATTTTTCACAGGATTGAATTTTCTGCCTAAGTAAGGTCCTTCTGAACTAACTGCTAAGATCAAAGTAATAGCTATATGAACATGGAAAATACAATTTGATTTGAAAACTGAAAGTTTTTATTAGTGCAGAGCATAGTAAACAAACAGGTGCACAATCTATCATCTGAAATATTGATTAATTTCCTTTTCTACCTACCTTTCTTGTTAATGGAACATTTGGAGCTATCCCCTTGAATCAAAAGTTCCAACACGTCCCATTTAACTGGCAATAGCTTCAGTCCGGTGATAATACCAACAAAAAAGGAAATTGAATCTGGCCATAAATTGTGGTCCTTATTTATTGGGTACCTTATATATGACCTAATCGAAGGAATGAACCAGGTAATTGAAGTCCTGATTTTTTTTTCCCTCTGGGGAAAAGTAATTCAAGCATGATTGTTTCATAAGATTGAAAATGTGTTTATCATGGTTTCTTATTTAGCTATCACCTAGAAACTTTCTAAACCCGGTCTTGCGGTTACTTATGGTTCCCTCTTGACTCTATGCCCTTGAGTTGACTATCCGAACTCAAAATTTGGTGGTGCAGTTGAAAGGGGTGGCTGTAGCAATGGTGGGTGATGGAATCAATGATTCTCCAGCCTTAGTCGCAGCTGATGTTGGCATGGCTATTGGTGCTGGTACTGACGTTGCTATTGAAGCTGCTGACATAGTTCTTATCAAGAGCAACTTGGAAGATGTAATAACAGCCATTGACCTCTCTCGAAAGACACTCTCTCGGATCCGACTCAACTATGTATGGGCCCTTGGCTATAATGTACTTGGCATGCCGATTGCTGCTGGAATATTGTTCCCTTTCACTGGAATCAGATTACCACCTTGGCTTGCTGGTGCTTGCATGGCTGCTTCATCAATTAGTGTAGTTTGTTCCTCTCTCCTATTGCAGTCGTACAAGAAGCCTTTGCATGTTGAAGATGCTCGAGGACCGATTGACTATTCTAACTCAGTTTGAGGTTAGCTTACACATCTCGCTTCGATTTAGGCTATTAGCTTTTTTGCCCATCCTGATTGATATAAGCACCTTACTTGTTTTTTTAGGACACCTATTGATGCAGAGCTGAAAACACTGGGTGACATTTGCTTGCATGCATGGTAGAAATAATTGCATTGCAGTATTGACTATTGTATGATTTTTGAGCTTGCAAATGAAAAGCTCGCACATCAGTACAAGCATCACTTGTGTTAACCAAAGCATCCAATAAATAATACTAGCGGATTGCACACGCGTTCTGCTCCTTGTATTTAAGGTGATGAATATGAGAAACTGGTGTTTGTAATGTACACATAGATTTTCTCTTGTGATTAGTTAAGAGTGGGAGCAAAATTTGTGGGTCAATGTGTGAAGCAGCGGCTGTAACCCTAGTAAGGGTGGGTTTCTAAGAGGGTTAACTCAAGACTGTTTTATCCTTAATATGTTAATGAAGAAGTAAATTTTTAGGGATTAAGTTTATATAGACAGTCTTGCTTGAAGGTGTTGGCTTCGTATATAGCATAGAGTTTTCTTAGGAGCTGTTCCTGTAAACCAAACCATTCAACTAGTAACTTGTTTCTTGGACATTACCAGTGAGGGTAGACGCCTGCGCATGCATGTGTGCATTAACCAGAACAATCCTTCCAGAAATAGTGTGTACCTCTGATGTCGTCCAGAAGATATGCAGTTGATGAGATGGTTAAGAAAAGTAGTGCAGGTTGATGATATCTTTAGTGAAACATGCGGATTGGATGGTCCAGATTGAAACAGGTATGCGGTCCATGTTTGGATTTTGGATCTCATCACTTCCTCTGTTGGTTGCTAGTTTGAACAATCTTGAATTCCCTGCTCAAGATCTACTCATCCTTTCCCAAAATCGTGAGCTCAGGAAAGTCTCAACTCATAGATCATGAATGTCATTGTTGGGAAATTGGCATCTTGAATGCCAACTTCGACACCCATATGATCCAGAAAATCCTCCGAATAAGTGTTCTCATTCAAGTCACTGGTCATCTAGGCTGGTCACACACCGAGTCGGGGTCCTTTTAAGTCAAAGTTGACTTAACTCGACTCGTTGCAGATGACAATTCTCATATCTGGAACCAACTCATAATTCTAGGCACTGGTTGAAGCTGTGGCATATGTCAACTTACTACCTACTCTCCTGAGAAAAACAGTACTGGAATTGGTTTGGTGATTAGAGATTTTGCAGGTCGATTTCAAAGATTCTAAGCAATCCCCATCCATGAGGTATAGAACAAGCTGAAGCTCCTGCTTTTGGCAGTCTTTTTTGTACTAGGAGATGAAGATGTAAATCCTCAGCCTTATTAACATAAGCTCATTTTTATGAAAAAGAAAAAGAAAAAGGGAAAGAAAAAAAAAAAGATTGACTTCATAAGTTTCTCCCAGTCCTAAAGGGAGATAAAAGTACATTTTTACAGATCGAAGATTTACTTAACAAACCCAATCATTCAGTCATTGTTTTTGGCACTTACATTGAGTTTCTTCCAAATTACTACGGCGGTGTATGTTTTTGTAGGCATCTAAGTCTCGCTCGTGTGAATCTTTGTTATTTGAATTTTTGACTTTTTTGAATAATTTTACTTTTTGATAGACAAGTCGTCCTTTTAAAGTGAGTATTCAACTAAAAGATTGAGTTGAATCTGAAATGAAGGTCTGACTCGATGTACAATCTAGATGAGTTCATTTAAAAACTTCCTAAACTTGAAGATTATATTAGATCTAATCTGCGTGGGAGCATCATGTTGGCGCCACGTACTGAGAACTGCACACATGGCGGCGCCACAGATGAAAATGAAACCTGAAGACAGAAGAGAGCATCTTAACATGGAATACTCAACCTAAAGGGGGAAAAAAACAAGGTGAAAGGATTGGAGGGCAATTAGAGAAAAATATCAGACGAAGGTACCTGAGTGCCAGGAGACAAAGGCACCCTCACAGTAAGTATAAGGGGCGCCTTCTCCAAAGGTACTCTCGTCTGAGAAGAGATCAAGAGGGGGAGACGTCATCAGGGGTAAGGCGTCTGAGCAAAATCATTATACAATAGTATCTTTCGTATCAATCATGAGGATCCTAGCTAAGGGACCGTTCTGAAAAATTATCAGGACGTCCTGGCTGGCACGTGCCAAACGTTCAAGGAATACACCGTAACTTTGTCATTTTCTCAAAATAAGGAGGAAAAGGGAAAGTTAGGGCACAAAACATGGGTACAAGGATCTTATGGGAGAAAAGCTATAAATACCCAATGATAAGCCTCATTAGCGGGCTTGACAAATTCGGTGCTCAAACTTCACCCTTTCTCCTTCCCCTTTTAGATTGAACATCTGTTCTCCCCAGTCTTTTCGCCTGTTCTAGTATCCTTGGGAGAGTGACGTTTTCTTCAAGAGTCATAGGTCAGTTGAAGCAAGGTGACTTGGTGACTCGAGGTTGCCATCTTTCGAATTCAAACCAGACCATCATCTTCCACCGCACACTCTCGATTTATTATCGATACAAAGATCCTACACAATCTAAAGTTGGATTCACACGAATCTAAGTTGCCTAAAACAACAACAACAAAAAACAAAAACTTATGTTAATAGTAGCAATAACCCATGGCTTCTGTATGACACATAACTCACGCATTTTCGTTGTCTAAAATATGCTCGAACATATATTAATCTACTATTTTGTGCATTCGACACATATCAAAACTAGAGAGTTGAGGGAGGATTTGAAGCAATTTTAGGAAGAGATTTGAGGATCGTTTAGGGAGAGAGATAAAAAATTAGAGGGAGAAATTGTATGGAAGGAAGAGAGATTATAGGGTTTGATAGAGGAGTGAGAGAGAGATTGAGAGAGGGGAATTTGTCAAAATTGGGGATTGCAATAAGTATTTGTATGGTCAAACTTAATTGACCAAGTCCAATCTGTATGGATACCTTTAAAATTACCCTTTTTGTATTATATATACGAGCCCCCCACACGCGCTGAGTTTGATGTTCAAACGCGCTACGCGCGTGACAAATTCATTTTGCCTTCACATGTGAGTTGCCAAATTATGTGGCGCACAAACACGTATAAGTCAAATGTAAGAATAAAATGGGTATTATGTGGACCCATTGAGGACGATACATGTAGTGATGTTGATTTAGATGATGTATATATCATTGTCACAAAAAACCGGTCCTTGGATTAACCCAATGCGATTCCTTTAACAGTGTAATCCAAGTGTAAATTAATAAATTGTGTATAGGGATATAATTGGTATTTTATAAGAAGATAAAATATATATATATATATATATATATATATATATATATATGGGGGAGGACAGACGGTTTGACAGCTGAGAGCTGTCCCGCGGCCTCCCCAAAACAACCGTTCTCTCTCTCCTCCCCTCTCTCTCTCTTTCTCTCTCATATATTGTAGGGGGCTGGCGCCCCTTAGCCAGCCCAAATGGCTTAAGGGGGCGGCCCTTTACAAGCTATTATAGATAGATAGATAGATGATACATGGACCCAAACAATTGCTGTTGGAAATATTGTAGGAACAGTAAAGAAAACTTGAACGATTCAAGAACTCCAAGGCACGTAAACGCTGTCTTTCAAACAATATTTCACCCCTATAATTGCACCAGGGTATACGAAATATGTTTTCAGGATACAATGGAGTCTAACCGTAGGATTTGTGAGTTCGAATGTGCAAGATTCGATCACAACTCAAGAACAATCTTTTTGATCTCTGATAATGCCAAAAAACTCTAACTATGCTTTGGTTTACTTAGGATTTCGAAGTGTGTTGAGAATGGCCAACAAACCAAGTATTTATAGCCTTGGAAGCACCATTTCGGAGTGAAAATGGTGACTTTTCTGAACTGGTGCGAGGGGGTATCGATACCCACTGAATGGGTATCGATACTCATTCAAAAAACGACTTCAGATCACCTTGGTATCGATACCCACTGAATGGGTATCGATACAGGCGTGAACTGGATACTACCAGTCGCACCCCTTCAGCAGGTATCGATACTGACTTAGTCAGTATCGATACTAGCCTCATCTGTTGGCTTCCTTTTGGCTGGTATCGATACCAACCTTATTGGTATCGATACTACAGTGACACCATCTCATTTTTGGAAAAGATTAAGGCTCCAATAGCTCCTAGCGACGATGCGCACGTGCGAAGTGCAAAGTGCGCCACAAAAGCGCCCAATACGCCCTAAACGCCCAATCGCCCTTTCGCACACGCACGTGCGCGTGTGCGTGCGCGTGTGCGGTGGTGCTTTGCACCACCTTATCAATTCCAATGAGGACCCAACACTTAAAAGATAAACTCTAATAAGTGTAGTCACTTATAAACCTCAACATTCCAAGTCTCCCAAGCAATGTGGGACTAAACCAAAGAAGAGTTAAAGCTACAAACCCACCCAAAGCTATTTTGGAAAATTTTACAACAATCCCCCACCATTTTCAAAATAGATATATGTTTTGAAAATAATATATAATATATATAAGGAGTAGCTGCATCACATAAAGTGATTACCTACGTACCCAAATGGGATCAAGCCTACGTAGTTCTTACAACGATAGAGAAACTGAAGAGATCAAACTTTGGCATTATCGCGAAACTCGTACATAAATGATAAGTGTCTTCAGGACTTGAACTTTCACTTAGTGCAAACTATTCAAAGCTTTATCCAAGCGCTATGGTGAACGGATCTTGAACCAAGGGCTCTTAAGGATAAGCCGGAATTGTCGCACATACTTGTTTCATTAGTAGAGTGTTCTTATTACCCTGCACATTAATGGCCATGCGCATATATCCTGATTTCATAAGTGCTTTAGAGAGTGTCTAATTCTCATAGAAACGGCCTGATTTCTTCACTTATATAGGTAAGTCCACATGAAGTGATCCTGTGAGTCACTACTTAAGATTTGGACTTATTAAGGATATGTATCCATCCTCTATCATACAGGAACCAACACTAGAATTTTAGAATGGGAAAGTTATAATTCTTAGTGTTTTCCATAATCACTCATTGACTTGTTTGTACCCATTGAACCTTGACTTTTTCAAGACATAGGTTGGGTTCCCATCAAAGGTAATTGATTTAATTCTGTAGACACAAGTCCCATTCCCTTAGAAGTCTTAGAGATCATCTCTCTAGACAAACCTTTTGTTAATGGATCCGCTAGGTTCTTGTTTGACTCCACGTAGTCAACCGTAATTACTCCATTCTTGAGTAATTGCCTTAGATATTGGTGTCTTAGACTTATATGTCTTGACTTACCACTGTAAGTCTTGCTGGCCACCCTATACAAAGTTGCTTGGCTATCACAGTTAAGCATGATTGCTGGAGTAGGCTTCTTCCAAAGTGGTATATCCACTAGAAGGTTCCTTAACCATTCTGCTTCTTTGCAAGCATCAGCCAAAGCTATCATTTCTGCTAACATAGTTGAGTCAGAAATGCAAGTCTGTTTCTTGGATCCCCAAGATACAGCAGCTCCACCTAAAGTGAAAATCCATCCTGTTGTGGATTTAGATTTGGACTCAATATTGTTCCAACTTGCATCGCTATATCCTTCTAATACAGCGGGATAACCTTGGTAATATAAACCATAGTTTATAGTACCTTTTAGATATCTGAGAACTCTAGAGATAGCATTCCAGTGTTCTCTCCCTGGATTACTTGTGAAACGACACAACAATCCCACAGCATATGCTATGTCTGGTCTTGTGCAATGCATAGCATACATAAGACTCCCAACAACACTAGCATATTTAAGCTGATCAAAACACCTCCCAGTGTTCTTTTCTAATTTGACATTTGGGTCTACTGGAGTAGATACGGGTTTATCTTCCCAATACTTATACTTGTTAAGTATCTTTTCTATGTAGTGATTTTGAGTCAAAACATAGCCATTCTTTCTTCTAAGAATTTTAATTCCTAGGATCACATCAGCCTCTCCCAAGTCTTTCATGTCAAAACTAGAAGCTAGAAACTTTTTAGTTTCCTCTACACAAAATAGATTAGTCCCAAAGATAAGCATATCATCTACATATAAACATATAAATACACATGCATCATCATCAGTTTTATAGTAAATACATTTGTCAGCATCATTAACTTTAAAACCGGCAGATAACACTATCTTGTCAAATTTCTCATGCCATTGCATAGGTGCTTGCTTTAAGCCATAAAGTGACTTAACTAATTTGCACACCTTACGTTCTTGCCCTGCAAGGACAAAGCCTTCAGGTTGTTCCATATATATTTCTTCTTCCAAATCTCCATTTAGGAAGGCTGTTTTTACATCCATTTGATGGATAACCAAGTTATGGATCGATGCAAGAGAAATTAAAACTCTAATAGATGAAATCCGAGCTACAGGTGCATATGTGTCAAAGTAGTCAATACCTTTTCTTTGAGTAAATCCTTTTGCTACAAGTCTTGCTTTGAACTTGTTAATAGAGCCATCTGCATTCAGCTTCTTCTTGAATATCCACTTACAACCTATGGGTTTTGCTCCTGGAGGAAGATCAGAAAGAACCCAAGTCTGGTTGTACATGATGGAATTCATTTCATCGTCGATTGCTTCTTTCCAGAAAAGAGCATCACGGGAACTCATGGCTTCATTGAATGTAGATGGTTCATCTTCAACATTCAGAATATATTCTGTATGTTCTTTCACCATATTTCTATCTCCTTCTACAAGGTAGATAAGAAATTCTGGTCCAAAGGATTTATCTATCCTTTGCCTCTTACTTCTTCTAGGTTCAACCTCTTGAACTGGTTCGTGAACCGGTTCAGGTACATGTATATTTAAAGGTTCATTTCCAATTTGAGGTTGGTCTGTGTGGATCTCTAATTGTTCTAAATTTTTAGGTTTAGAATTAGTTCTAGTTAGGTTCTCAAAAAATTCTACATCCACAGATTCTATAATAGTGTTCGATTCTAGATTTAGAAATCTATAACAAACACTATTACTAGAATAACCTATAAACACACATTTGTCTGTTCGGTCACCTAGTTTAGGTCTCTTTGGGTCTGTTTTTCTTACATAAGCAAGACACCCCCACACTTTGAGACGACTCAAGTTTGGTTTCCGATTAAACCACAACTCATAAGAAGTAATATTAGAATTCTTTCTAGGAATTCTATTCAGAATGTAACATGCAGATAATATAGCTTCTCCCCATAAATTCAATGGAAGGTCCGAACTTAACAACATAGCATTACACATGTTAACCAAACTTCTATTCTTGCGTTCAGCAATCCCATTCTGTTGAGGTGTATAGGGTGCTGTGAACTGATGGATAATCCCATTATTTTCACAGAACTTAGTGATTTCAGTAGAATCATATTCTCCTCCCCTATCTGATCTTACTGCTTTAATCTTCTTGTTATGTTGATTTTCAACTTCTGCTTTGAAAATTAAGAACTTTCCAAAAGCCTCATCTTTCGATTTTATAAGATATACATAAGCATATCTAGAAAAATCATCGATGAATGTAACAAAGTATTTGTTACCCCCACGACTTAAAGTTTCCTTTAAGTCACATACATCTGTATGTATTAAATCAAGAAGTTCAGAAGATCTCTCAACAGATTTAAACGAAGGTCTATGGATTTTAGATTGTGCACATGCTATACATTTGCTAATATTATCGGAAACACATTTAGGAATTAATCCTAAGTTAGACATGTTCTTTATAGAACCATAGTTCACATGTCCTAGTCTACCATGCCACAAAGGAAGAGACTCAACAATATAAGCAGAAGTAACTTTATTGATTAAGTTAAATTGAATCATCCCATTACAAGAATAACCCTTTCCCACGAAAACTCCATTCTTGGATAAGACTAGCTTATCCGATTCATACACAAGTTTGAAACCTCTCTTATTAAGGAGATCACCAGAGACTAAGTTCTTAGTCATATCTGGAACATGAAGAACATCCATTAAAGTAAGAGTCTTCCCTGACGTAAACTTGAGATCCACGGAGCCAGTACCAACGACCTTAGTGCGGACATCGTTTGCCATTTTTACTTCACGTCCATCACTGATTTGATCGTAAGTTTTGTACAACTTTCGATCCTTACATATGTGGATGGTTGCTCCTGTATCCAACCACCAACCAGAGTCGTTGCTTACACTATGTGCTTCTGACACCGTTGCAATGAAATTCCCTTCTTCGGTCATGTTTGCTTGATTCTTCAAGTTTTTCTTCTTGATGCGACAATCCTTCGCAAAATGACCGGGTTTGCCACAAAAGTAGCAATCTCCCTTATTCTTTTTATTCTTGTTTTTGTTCTTGAACTTGCTGTCATTCTTTGGCTTCAGATTGGTATGCTTGGATTTGTTATCCTCAACCATGTTTGCCTTAGAAAGATCCTCAGATTTTTCTTCACGTTTCCGTGAATCCTCTTCTATACGAAGGTGATACAGCAAGGATTCAATAGTATACTTCTTCTCATCATGTTTGAGTTTCTTCTTGTAGCCATTCCATGACTTTGGAAGACATGCAATGATGACTCCAACCAAGAACTCTACAGGGAGAATAATTTCTGCCACTTTAAGATCACTGACGATATTAAGAAAACTATGCGCTTGCGCAAGTATAGACTTATCGTCAGTCATCTTAAAACTCATGAAATTACCGATCAAGAATTTCTGATTACTAACCTCTTCGATGCGGTATTTCTCTTGTAAGGTAGTCCACAACTCTTTAGCAGTTTGGATATGTCGATGGGCCGTATAGATGGTGCTGGAAAGTGCATTGAGAATGTGTCCACGGCATAAGAATTCTTCTTCTTTCCTTTTCATTCTCTCCATCTTTAGTTCAGTTGAATCTTCCGGTGTTTCGTCAGGAATAGGTTGAAGATTCTCGCCCAGAATGTAAGACAGCTTCAATGTTGTTAAGAAGAACATCATCTTCTCTTGCCACCTAGTAAAGTCTTCTCCATCGAACCTTTCAAGCCTTGTGAAGTCTTGGTTCATCACTTGAATGGATTGTGACACTGTTCCCTCCATTTGTGAAAATATTGTTTGAAAATTGTTGGAAAAATTGTAGGGACAGTAAAGAAAACTAGAACGATTCAAGAACTCCAAGGCACGTAAACGCTATCTTTCAAACAATATTTCACCCCTATAATTGCACCAGGGTATACGAAATATGTTTTCAGGATACAATGGAGTCTAACCGTAGGATTTGTGAGTTCGAATGTGCAAGATTCGATCACAACTCAAGAACAATCTTTTTGATCTCTGATAATGCCAAAATACTCTAACTATGCTTTGGTTTTCTTAGGATTTCGAAGTGTATTGAGAATGGCCAAGAAACCATGTATTTATAGCCTTGGAGGCACCATTTCGGAGTGAAAATGGTGACTTTTCTGAACTGGTGCGAGGGGGTATCGATACCCACTGAATGGGTATCGATACTCATTCAAAAAATGACTTCAGATCACCTTGGTATCGATACCCACTGAATGGGTATCGATACAGGCGTGAACTGGATACTACCAGTCGCACCCCTTCAGCAGGTATTGAGTCAGTATCGATACTAGCCTCATCTGTTGGCTTCCTTTTGGCTGGTATCGATACCAACCTTATTGGTATCGATACTACAGTGACACCATCTCATTTTTGGAAAAGATTAAGGCTCCAATAGCTCCTAGCGACGATGCGCACGTGCGAAGTGCGAAGTGCAAAGTGCGCAACAAAAGCGCCCAATACGCCCTAAACACCCAATCGCCCTTTCGCACACGCACGTGCGCGTGTGTGTGCGCATGTGCGGTGGTGCTTTGCACCACCTTATCAATTCCAATGAGGACCCAACACTTAAAAGATAAACTCTAATAAGTGTAGTCACTTATAAACCTCAATATTCCAAGTCTCCCAAGCAAAGTGGGACTAAACCAAAGAAGAGTTAAAGCAACAAACCCACCCAAAGCTATTTTGGAAAATTTTACAACAATTGCTGGGCTGAATTAGTAAAAAGTTGGTTGACATATCAGTTCCCAACACAGAACGGTGTGTGTGACAGTGACAAGTCACCTCGATCCTCAGATTTTAAGTTTGCCATGGGCTCATGACTGTACCGATCTTAGCCGCTTACATAAAATCTCTAGGGGTGGTTTTATAGGCAGGCTCCCACTATAGGCACCTCAAAATGTCCATGGTTCATAATGGTAGTGCGTAATCTTATTGGGACCCGCTCTTGGTCAAAATGATTTGACCATCACAAACCACCCCCACCACCACAATTTCACCACCAGCCACACCTCATTGCGGCCACCATCACCATAACCATCACCACCACTGCACAACCACCACCTTCATAACTTCCACTTCATTACGACCTCCATCTTTACCACCACGTCGGAAATTTGAAATAGTGGGAAGAAGGCCGACATTTGGATTTTTCAACTTCATCTGTTGTTTCCTTCAAAAAAAGAAGAAAGAATGGCATCACAATGCCGAAAAGAGATCTATTTTGTTGATTTGAAACGAAAAAATTGGATTTCGAAACTTTTTTTTTTTTTTTTTTCGTTCACGAAATAATAATCGGCATGCTAAGTCTGTTTTTCCTAGCAAAAGCTAGCATCACGATGCCAAAATATTAAACCTAAATCAGCAAGATACTATCAAATCGAATTTTTCATGAAAATATATTAAAAATCTAAATCGGTAGTTGGGTTCGAATTATGGTCCCCTAAATCGGCAGTTTGGTGTCACACCTAAAACTGCAAACAATTATTGGCTATATGAGTATCATTTTTATGCAATGCAATTCTTCAGCCTCTTCAAAAAAAAAACATTGGAGTAAGCAAACAAGTGCTTTACCTAAAACTGCCAAGCTTCCGATGTTCAATTCCTGAAATCTAGGAAACCTAACCCTTGGAAAGTTGCTATCTCAACCTTTAGCATAGACCTAACTGGATAATTTACGCTGAACCAGCTGAATCTATTTGGAGGTTTTGGTTGCTACTCTAGCCTGGGCTTCATTTGGTGGTCCCTTGTTTCTGTCTATAAATGATCCTGTTTTTGCAGGGTATCATGTAATATTGTATTTTGGCTTCTTTACTCCTACTTCATCTGATGGATCTCTTACTGATAAAAACAAATAGATAAAGAATACTGAATCTTGTACTCATGGTGTTGCTCACCATTGTTAGACTCCTTCCAGTGAGGGTCAAGTAGTTATAGTACGTCAGGTGCATGAAGTTGCCCTGCCGCACTCATGAATCTCCTAATGTATTTAATAACTTGGTCTAACTATAAACCAAATATTTAGCGGGTGATTTTTTATTTTTTTTTGCCTTTAATTAGTGGCAAGTCCATTAAAATTATTATTATTTTTTTCTAACCACTAACTAGTGGTAGTAAGAGAAAAACCTTTATTTTGGGCTTCAAACCCATTAAGTGGTAGTAATTGATCTCAAACCACTTACTACCACTTAATGAGCTTTACGCCTTTAATTAGAAAAACTTTTATTTTGGGCTTCAAATCCATTAAGTGGTAGTAAGTGATCTCCATCCACTTACTACTACTTAATGGGCTTTAAGCCTATAATTAAAGGTCTTCCACAAATTGCCACTAATTAGTGGTAGAAACAATGAACATTTTGTGGGCCTGCACTAGTCAGAGGCAAAAAAATAATCACCTCCTAAATAAGAAAAAGTAAGTACCAATAATTTGATAAAACTGAAAAGGATTCTAATAGTATTATGGAGGACAGCCCTTAAGTTTTAAGTTTTACCGATTTTGATCAGACTAGACACCAAACTATCGATTTAGGTCCCCTAAATTGGCACCCAACTACCGATTTAGGAAACAAAATCGCACCCAACTGCCGATTTGGATTTCTAACATATTTTCATGAAAAATTCAATTCGGTGGTACCTTGCCGATTTAGGTTTAATATTTCGGCGCTTGATGTCGTTTTTGGCTAGGAAAAACGGACTTACAATGCCGATTATTAGTTCGTGAACGAAAATAAAAAAAACAATTTCGAAATCTAATTTTTTTTTTCAAATCAACTAAATAGATCTCCTTTCGGCATTGTGATGCTGTTCTTTCTTCTTCTTTTTTAAAGAAAACAACGTGGCTATGCGGTGGTCGATGGTGATGGTTGTGGAGGTGGTGGTTGTGTGGTGGTTGTGTGGTGGTGGTGATAGTGGCGGCGGCAGAAGAGAAGAGGAGTTTGACCAATGTTGGGGGTGCTTTTAAAATTTGATGGTCAAACTTAATTTACTAAGTTCATCTAAATGTGGCTGCCAATATGATTATCAGGGTGCTTTTAAAATTACCAAATCTCTAGTATTATCACTTTGATGGAAATTGACCACTCGAACGACTCTGACAACACAACTTGAAAGCTAAGGACTTCAGGGATCCTATAATGCGTACCCAAAAAAAGGGGATCCAGTAATGACTTATGAGGTAAGAAAATTATTCTAACATCTTTTGATCATCTGCCATACACAAACCCTATCTTAATCTCAGCTACAAAAAAATTGAGTTCGCCGTGTAAAAAATTGTTTTCAAAAATTAATTAACACCTAAACTAAACTATATTTGATATCATATCTAAAACTGTTTTTTGATTTACTGTAAAATTTTATATGATTTTATTGAAAACAAAGGAAACAACACATTTATGTTTTATAAAATCTTAAATGATTTTGTTGTAAATTTTAAAACTGTTTTGGATGTAACACAATATAGGGCAATTTGGCGTTTAGGCCCTAAGTTTTTACCGGTACGACTCTTTGAGCCCCAATGTTTTTTTTTGCTAGGTGAGCAAGAATATATTAATCAGAGAAAAAAATATACAAAAGTAGAGACAAGCTTCGAACAAAGTAGAAGAACAAAAGCAAAACCCTACACAATGCTATGCGGGCGAGGCATTCCAACCAGGCTGGCACCCCAAGCCGCAATAATCATTTGTTGTAAAGGTTATGAAAATCTAAAATAACAAGTGTTTGGATTTTCGACAGCTAGAAAACTTGGCCGATGATCAAAAGTTTCCTTCATTCCAAGGGGAAGATTAGCTCCACGCTTGGACATGGTATATGCAACAAAGTTTGTTTCCCTAAAAACCGATGAGAATTTGATAGTCAAGTTTTTTCTGATATTGTACCATCTAGAGTTAATGAACCACGAAACTCTGTCACTTGCGAAGCATTTGATAGCAGTTTGAGAATCGGAAGTGACCCATATTTTTGACCATCCTCGATGTGAGGCCCCCTCCAAACCCAAGATAATGGCTAAGAGCTCAGCCACAAAGTTGGTACAGATCCCAAGTCCCGCCGACATCGCGCCAATAGTATAACCTGTGTGATCACGGAGAATCACCCCTGCACCACTTGGACCTGAGTTACCTCTTGAACATCCATCACACCCAATTTTCAACTGATCAAGGTCAGGAAGACTCCAAAAGCATTGTAAGACCCTAGTGGGTTTAGCTGGTCTAGGATTGATTTGAAGGTTTTTGAAAATCATGAAGTCCTCTACCCTGTTATGCATAGTGCTTTTCATTAGAATAGAGCATTCAAAGAAATTTGCAAATATCTTACTTTTAACCCGACGAGAAGAAGCTGGAATATTGTTGAAGATGCAACTATTTCGGTGGTGCCAAATTTCAGTTATGATATTAGTAATAGCGGCCGCCCAAAGGTCGCGAATGGCAGCACTCCTAGTCGTAGTATGAGCAATAACTGTTTCAAAATTTTGAATATGGGGATTCCATTGGAATCCAAACAACTCATGAATCCAAGACCAAATATTGGCAGAAAATGGGCAAATCCAAGACCAAATATTTCGGTGGTGCCAAATTTCAGTTATGACATTAGTAATAGCGGCAGCCCAAAGGTCGCGAATGGCAGCACTCCTAGTCGTAGCATGAGCAGTAACTGTTTCAAAATGTTGAACATGGGGATTCCATTGGAATCCAAACAACTCATGAATCCAAGACCAAATATTGGCAGCAAATGGGCAAATCCAAAACAGGTGAGTGTCATCTTCGATGTTCTTTAAGCATAGAGAACATCTAGAGGCAATGTTAATACCTCTGTCTTGGAGTCTCTTGTCGGTAGCACAACACCTTGAAAGTATTTTCCATATGTTAGCACTTCTGCCGGGATGGATACATTTATTCCAAATCCATTTTGACCAATGTTGTCCAATTCATAATTTGAGTCCTGAATTCCACTTTTTCGTCCACGGACCATTTTCTTTTTTTTTTTCTCTTCCTATTTTGCCCTGTATCCTCAAACTGACTTGCTGACTTAACAATTATGAACAATTATGGTGTCTACCGAATGTCACTCAACTTTATTTCATTTTGATTTTTTTTGAATTTTTTAAACCCTTCCCATTTGTAGATTTGTTTATCTTCTTCTTCAGTTCAAAACAATGGATGAAGACCTGATACCCTATCAAAACCTAAAAAACCAAAGAAAAGAAATCATCAAAATAAGATAGCGATAGAGGGAGAAAGAAAGACCTTATCTTTCGAACTGATCAGAAAAATCTCCGAACCCTCCTCTCTACTTTCTCTCCCATCTTCCAAACCAAAATTAAAAAAAAAAAATCCTTCAAGGAGAAATAAAGGGTTCTTTGTTTGAATCTGGGTTGTTGGGGATGGTGGCGATGGAGGCGGTGGTGGAGGCTGGTGGAGGCAGTGGTGGCGGTGGAGTGGGGGTGCTGGTGTTAATCTAAAATTTTCGTTCTCTCCTCTCTTCTTTCCCTCTCATCTTTCTCTTTCTATGGTAGATTTGATATCAGATCGGACATGAATGACATTGGGGTGTTTGTTGGCGGTGTTCGGTGCAAAAAACCCCTTCTTAGATCTTTCTTTCTAACCCTCTCAACTTTATCTGCATCATGAATAATGTTGTAACTTGAAACATTTCACCAGGATCAATGCCACAGTCTGGTGGGCTAGCTAATGATGTTACAGATCAGGACTTGGTGGGAGAACTGGGCCGGAGTCATCGTCATATAGGGTTGTAGTGACCATTTACTACACAAGCGGCGCAGAGTAGTTACATATTTCTTTCTTTATCTTTAACTCTTTGATTTTCAGATGTGTTGGGTTAAAAAAAGAGATGATGGATGGTAAGTATTTGTGGTGGGTTAAGGTTTTGATGGGTGGATGAAATTTGTCAGAACAAATTGGTGTTGGGTAGACATTAAAAAACATTTAATGGTGACGGTGGTGTCAATGGCGGAACCTCGGTGGTGGCGGTGGCTTGAGGCGGTTTGTGGTGTCCTATTCAATTAGTAGGACGCCATTACCCAATAAATTTCCTTAATTTAATGAGCAAATTGTCTTTACCCCCCCAATTTTTAATTGGAAGATCACTTACCCCCCCAAATCTTTCAGAAAATCACTTTCCCCCCCACTGTTATCATTTCCGTCAGTTCTCCATCCAAGTGACCCACGTGCACGTCATGTGACTTTAAAAAAGTCTGAAATACCCTCCCCTCTAACTAACCCAACCCAACCCAAGTTAGTTCTTTTTAATGACGTGGCAGCATCCTAACGCCCCTAGGATGCACGGCCACGATTAGAACGTAGCTTTTATGACCGTTGTCTCATAACGGTCATCCACTCCCCTTATAAAAACCCCCTTCTTCATCTAAAAACTCTATCTTCTTCTTCCATACTTCTCTCTAGATCTAACCACCATTAAAACTCCATTATAAGTTTTATTTTGTTTAAATTTCAAGAATGGGAGGGGGAAAAGCTTCATCCCAGGTAAGTATGAAATCCTATTTTGCA
>MVGT01002023.1:129009-147486 GCA_002174775.1 Macleaya cordata
TGCCCCCCATTTCATAATCCTAATTCATAAGACCCCCCACTTTTGTTCATAATTCGTTTAGTCCCTAATTTTTTATGGTTCCGTCAAGAAAAACGTTATGTGACTCACGTAAGTATGTAAAAAGACCTAAATACCCATTGTTTCAGTAAATACATAGGCATAATCTTGATAAAACTGTGGGTTACAATTACCTCATCTTCTTCTTCTTCTCTATTCTACTGTCATCAACCCCATCCGCCACCGTCACTATAGGAAACACACCACCAACAGTTCTGCCACCACTATATATTATCACCACCACCATTTCAAAAATTCTCCCTCACTCATACCTCCCCTTAAACCGTGGTAAGAAATGCATTGAATCTCTCCAAAACCTACTAACAAATTCTTTTTCGCTAATCTTTCTTTAAATTACCACGCGAAATCTGAGTCTCATCGTCGGCCAAATGTATACAGCTCTCTCTCTCTCTCTCATACATATCTATTGTTTCTCTTCTAAATGCATAGATTTCATATGCAGATTAGGGCTTTAAATTTCCTTTTTTCTGTCTTCTGAAATTGAGTTTTAGTTAATTATTTTTACCATTTTTCATGATTCTATGAATTGAACCTACCCCTATTTGGTGATTGTTGGTGGTGGTGTTGGGACATTTCGGTCTTTTTGGCATGTCACATGTAGTCACGTGAGTCACTTAACGTCCTTTTTAACGGAACCGTAAAAAAGAGGGACTAAACGAATTATGAACAAAAGTGGGGGGTCTTATGAATTCGAATTATGAAATGGGGGGCAAAAGCAAAATATCTCTAAAAAAAATAAGGGAAGGTTGTTAAAACTGGCAACAAAACAAAAGGCCGGTAAAAATATTTTCTAGTCATTTAATTTGAACGTGATCCAAACACACCCTTAGTAAAAAAATATTTTAGTGAGTCTGATTAATTACGACGTCAGCCTTTTCGTTGTCAGTGCAGTTTGCCAGCCTTTTCATTGTCAGTGCAAAACAAAAGGACGGTAAGGGATAGAGGGTAAAGTTAGAAGAAAAAAGAGTGAAGACGGTCCGTGGACGAAAAAGTGGAATTCAGGGCCCAAACTATGAATTGGACAATATTGGGGCCCAAAGAGTCGTACCGGTCAAAACTTAGGGCCTAAACGCCAAATTGCCCTACAATATATCTATTAATTTATGTGTAAATTAATTTTTAAAAATAAATTCTTGGATCGGGAACCACATAAGTCCGTAATTTTCGATCATTATCTATTCAATTATTAAAAGGGAAGGGACCCTAGAAGTAGTTATGATGTAGGAAATTGCCGCTTCTATATTTTATACCTTTGCTAAATAAAAAAGAACTAACATTACAAAAATTAGCATTTAACTTCCATACTGTTTTTTTCTTCTTCTAAGAAGGGTATTCAGGCATAGTAGTCATCTCTCACATAAGAGGACATCTCTCTGGCACTTTGGACTATGACATCCTCCTATTTATTCGACGTTCTATATTTCCTTATGAATCGAGAGTGAAATTCAAGCTTCTGATTTTTGTTGTAGTACTTGCAACCTCTTAGAATACCCACCTAGTTTGTAGGATCAGTGCGCAAGTCTAATTTATAGTAACGGATAAATAAGTTTTTGGAGTGGTCTCAAGAGGAATCTTTCACTCGACTTCCAAGTTAAGAGAGCTTTTACCGACTGGCTAACTCTCTTAGGATTTACATAATGTAAGTTACTAAAGATAATAAGTTAGTTTTTTAACTATTCAATTTTTTAACAACTTAATTTGCCAATTCACATGTGTATGCACATCACACATGCGAGAAGGCTTGTATTAACAAGGAAAATACTGAACTTACTGTATTTTCCTACTGCATTTGCTACCAATGTCTTAAAAACCAGACCGGACCGGTCGGTTCAACGTTGACCCAGTTTTTTCTCAAAAAATCGGTGTTTTTCTAGTGAACCGGACAACCCGGACGGTTTAACCACTAAGCCACGTGAACCGCCCAGTTTTCAGAACGAGTTGATAAGTTTTGAAGCTCGAACACGTGACCTGTTAATTGTATACTAAATGACTTAACCGTTTGAGCTAAAGATTGGTTGGTGATTTTAGAATGTTTTAATAATCTATAATACAATTCAGGACGGTCCGTGGTAAAGGACAAGTTTGTCCTCTTTAACACAAATTATTTGTCTTAAATGACTAAAATAACCTTATGTTCTTTAACGAAATACAGGATATATGCCTGACTATAGTTATTTATTTACACCTGATTTACACTTG
The DNA here is from genome assembly GCA_002174775.1 of Macleaya cordata. Classification (NCBI taxonomy): domain Eukaryota; kingdom Viridiplantae; phylum Streptophyta; class Magnoliopsida; order Ranunculales; family Papaveraceae; genus Macleaya; species Macleaya cordata. Next base: position 131,287 of record MVGT01002023.1, read on the forward strand.
ACGGTGGAGTCGCGTGGAGTGGATCCAAGGGCTCGTGTATAGGTGCGCGTGAAACAAGCATGGGGTCAACGCGCGTAGCGCTTTTGGACATCCAAACTACACGCGCAAAGTGCGTGTAGGGAGGATGGACAGCTATTTTACGAATCACACATGCGAAGTGCGTGTAGGGAGGATGGACAACTATTTTACGAATCACTGCTATGCGCGTGTGAGGAGGAAAACACGGTATTGAGCCGTGCGAGAGGCACGACGATATACCTAACCTATAATACAATTCAGGATGGGGAGCAATTTTGTCTCTTTTCGACAAATTATACAACTTGTGCCTAAGACAAAAATGCCCTTAAGCTTCTAATAATACCAGATGTGTCTCGTAGTAGTAAATGACCAAAATAACCTTATTTTATTTTTCCAATACCCTTATACCCTTTAACAACTTTATTATATAAATGACCAAAATAACCTTATTTTCTTTTACGAAATACCGGACGTGTGTCGTGGCCATAGTTATTTATTTACACCTGATTTACGCTTGATGGTGGAGTCGCGTGGAATGGATCCAAGGGCGCATGTGTGGGTGTGCGCGAAGCGCACATGAGGGTCAACCCACGCGCGCGAAGCGCGTGTGGGGAGAATGGACAATTAATTTCCAGGAGCTAAATGACTGGAATACCCAAACCCTAACGCGTGTGGTGCGCGCGAAGAGTGCGTAGGAGGTGTATGGGTGTGCATGAAGCGCGCGTAGGAGAAACGTGCATAGCATATGTGGACATATGGACAAGTTTTTGAGCCGTGCTACAGGCATGGCGATATACCTAGTCTATATAATAAAGGAGGACGGTATTGAGCTGTGCCAGAGGTACGACGATATACCTAGTATAAAAATATAATGATACAGTTACCTGTTAATTTATAAAAATTTAGTTAAAGTAGTTTGAACACGAGACCAACAGTAACCATCTAAGTACAATACCACTTAGCTAACCGGCTTAAGTGTATTTGAAAAATTGATAATTTAATTTATATCAAGCTAATTCTTCAACCTGAATGATCCACCGGTTAATCCACTGGTTGAACCAGATTAACTCAACCCAATGCCTTCTCCGATTCAATTACCGGTCCGATTTTTAAAACATTATTTACTACTGCCTAGTCATCCCACTGTTGTGTTATAATCTCACACCCCTCGTGATTTGTGCCATTCCCAAAATGATATTGTTACTCTCCTAAATGGCCTAGGCAGTAGGAATGGCAATAAAGTTTACAGTACGTGTAGCATCACCGATTAAGAAATGGAAGGCAAGAAAACAATGAGCTGAATCCGAGGGCAAACCCAAAAATACTCTAATTTATAAAATTAGAAAGCATCGGGTATAGTATAATACATTATTTATTTAACACATTTGGAGAACTAATTTTTGGGAGTGAGCTTGAATATCTTACTATTTGGACTGGAGATGCTACATTTACTGTAAAATGCACTGCAAATTATACTGCAAATTATTTAGGAGGGTATTTGCATTAATTAGAAAATGACGCAAATCGCGAGAGGTATAAGATTATTTGAGAACCGTGGGATGATTTTTGCAGTAAGGTTTGCAGTAGGAAATGCAATAAGTTTAGCATTTTTCTAATTGGACTGACTAGAGGAATAAAATGAGCGTTTAGAGAGAGAGAGAGAGAGGGGAAGAAAAGGAGTCCTAGAGAAAAGGGAAACTTAGGATAAGTCGAATTTGCTATTAAACCAATGAAAAAGTCTTTCTTTGCCACTTGTCTCTCTCTTAAGCATTCTCCTTAAATTATACCATATGTCATTCTCTTAAAATTTATTTACTTATAACGATTTACCAATTTCTTTCTCCATGAATATTGTGTTTTGTCAAAATCTTTCGTAAAATCCTGACGTCCGAGGATCCCGACCCCTAAAAGGCTTCAAGAGAATAGGTTTACTAGGTATTTATTTTAAAAAATGGATTCGCATATATGTTATTCATATATCGAGTTTACAATGATCAAGGGAGCCCACATAAAGATGATTAAGTGACTGACTTTGAATTAAGATATTCTCCTCATCATGCAGATCATCCTCACGAAATTAGCCCATTCTAAAACTTGTACCCCCATCATCAATTGATTGAAATCAACAATAAAGTGAACAATTCAATCAATGCTGATGTTCAGTAATTTTCAATCACCTGATGATGAGCTACAATTTACAAGCTTTAGATTGTGCTAATTTTCGACGAAGGTGATCAGCATAGTGAGCTGAACATCCTCACCCAATATCATATCCTTGGATCAACCCATCAACTTCATGTAAGCCCCACAAGCAAGGTATGAATAATGATGTATGTAGATCCGGTTTTTGCCTTTTAGTGTGTCTGCACCCATATTTTTACTCTTCTTGGAGTAGCTTGTTTGCATTTCTCTTCAAAATGGATAGTAGCCATTGGGTTGTCCTAGAAGGAGAAAAGCTAGGGGTCCTCTTAGTTCGTTAGCATTTTAGGTTGTGAAGGAATTTAAACTTGGAAGTGATACTACAACTTTTGAAGATTCTCGGCTAAATTGAAGGACTCAAACATTTGAACAAATCTGTCCAAGCAGCTAGCTGCTATATTTGGAATTCAAGTTTACTATTTTTGGAGTGGACGTTTGGCCAAACTCAAAATAGGTCTTCTGATACTTAGAACCAAAACAAACTTCTTCCAAATTTTGAGCCAATTTGATAATATTTACATCCAGAATAAGAAATTTTCCATATTTACCTTTTGACACTTCTTTTTCTCTTGCATAACTCACAAAACAAAAGAGATAACTATGGCAATTTGGAAACAAATTTGACATCTCACCCCAATCATTCATACTAATAATAGTAAAGCTGGCTTCTTTGCGCAGCGATGACTGGGGGGTGCTACCATTGCTGTGCTCCGATCACGAACGTGCTCGACCCAAGTCTGATCCTAATGCACAGAAAATTAAAAAAAAAAGGGAAAAGAAAAGAATAGATAAAAGAAAAGAAAGAATTTCGTAAACACAAGAAGAATGAAGGAATTTTTTCACAATTCGTTTCGACAATTACTTTTTCTTTTTGTTGTCACATCTACCCTCATTGTTTAACTGCAACGACCCATCCTTCATCAACTTCAAGCTCAGACTATTGAATCGCTCTCTTGAATACTGCCTCGACGCTTTTCTCCAATCCGTTCCAGCCTTCATCATTGCAGCAAATTCCTCATAACTTATGCGCCCATCCTGTGAGTTAATTGAAACGGGACTCAGATGTGAAATGCATTCTATGCAAACACGTATACTTTAAGAGGGAACACTAAAATCTAAAATGAGTACTTTTCAACCTTGAAAAACATTTGAAAACATGAACTACAGATGAGAGTAATTTTAAGATATTTGTTCATGTGAGGATGATCGGGTTGGATTGTTAAGGTGCTGAGCCTAATGGAAGTTAAATCATGCCAATGATTTCATGGGTCCGTCCAGCTATGGGATGTTACTGAGGGTTTTCATCATGCATATGTAATATCCTTTTCTCATTTTGTCTCTGCTTGCAAACGTGGCCTGAAGAAGGGAAAAACTCTGTAAACCCTAGAATTCTTTTGCCTGAGAGCATAATAAACCTATGCTACTCTGTGCACGTAACCCTAGATCAGGGTGAACCATTTAAATCTCTGTTGTTTTCTTTCTTTTCTGAAATAGTGTGTGGGTTTGTTTCACAACATGAATAATCAATTGTGGGGATTAACTATCCAATATGATCTCCATGTGAGCCAACCAGCAGAAATCAGAATATCCTGGCACACAAACTATTTATATATATATATAACGATGTCAAATAAAAAACACCAACCTTGTCTGTGTCCACATCGCGCATAATAGCATTGATGACTTCCTCATTGTTGGGGTCTAGTTCATCAGCCAATGCTTCCCGTAGCTCTTCGATCTCTATGTACCCGCTCTGGTTTTTATCAAAGAAGTTGAATGCTTTGTGCAAGTGATCATCATTGCCGATCTTTCTAATATGAACTGCAAGTGCAACAAACTCTCCATAGTCCAGAGTTCCATTTCCATCCACATCAGCCTGGTAAAGCCAACATTCAGTACTTCCGCATACACAAAATGTACATTGGTGAAGAAAATCAATGATCTTAATACTACGACGTATGTCAAAAACATATTGAAGATCACTTGCAGCGTATTATAGCAAAACCAAAGAAAAGGATATAATATCAAAAACAAATATCAAGGTAAAAGTGTCTTTTTTCAGCAAAAAGGTTACTTACAGCATCCATTAGTATCTGAAGATCTGCATCCGCAATCTGATGCCCAATCTTATGCAAACCAGCTTTTAGCTCCCCAAGGGTGATTTTGCCATTGTTATTAATGTCCATCATATCAAATGTGTCTTTTATGCCAGCCACTTCCTCCGTGGATAAATGCTCAGCCACCACCTGTTGAAGTGAAATTCCCAAGTTAAGTCAATCCCATCAGTCCACAAGGAAGGATTTGTAGTTTATCAGCATAAGTCAATTGATTCCAGCAAAAGTATTGTTTAATCCTTACCCTTAGAGCTCTCTTTTTTAGCTTGTTCATCACGGAGAATTGTTTAAGCCTTGCTTTCACAGTTTCGCCTAGAGAAACATTTGGAGCCTTCTTGGCGTTTTGCAACCAAGGATGGTCTGCATTTAAAGTAGAAAATGTCAGATTTTCCACAGCACAAGTCAAATTGCATTAACTAAATGACCATCATAAGATATCCGTTTAAAGATAAAGATGAAAGTTACCAAGTACTGCCTGAGCTGTCAACCGCTGCTTCGGGTCCGGATTAAGCATCCCCTTAACCAGATCTTTCGCATTATCAGAAACTTTAGGCCAAGGGTCTCTCTTAAAATCTATAACCGAGCGTATAATTGCCTGTGCAACTCCTTGTTCAGTTTCTGCATACAAATTGAATGTATATTTAAAATAAGAAAGCATCAGAAGGTAAAATCTTGCAAGTTGCAACATAAGGCTCTGAACTTCAAACGTATAATGCTTGTTTCAAGGTGCTCGAAATTTTCAAGTCTGCCTTACTCATTTTGGTAGACGAAAAGTTGATTACCGAACCAAAGGTAAATCCGATAGACCACAGAAAGGCTCTAAATAGGTTTTCAAACTTAAATTTCGAGATGAATTAATAAACAATGTGGGCGTTCGAGAAATATAAATACTTACCAGCCCAGAAAGGTGGGACACCACAAAGTAGGATGTAAAGGATCACTCCAGCACTCCAGACATCAACCTCTGGGCCATAATTCCGTTTTAGGACCTCTGGTGCCATGTAGTAAGGGCTTCCAACTATCTCAGTAAACCGCTCACCTATAAAACATTTAGAAACTCAGCTACTGATGAAAGAGCTTGCATTGAATAAGACCTACTACAGGAATCCCTAAATTAATTAAAATGCATTATCTGGTACAATGTTATTGGGGGTGTAAAAGGCATTACCAGGCTTAAAGAATACGGACAACCCAAAATCGATTGCTTTGAGAGCAGCTGTTTCCTTCTTGTTTGCAAATAAAAAGTTCTCAGGTTTGAGGTCCCGATGCATCACCCCTTGTTTGTGACACATCTGAAATATACCAGAATAAATTTTCATACACATGCCAAATCCAATATTGCCAGGAAATAGTTTAAATGAGTATGAGTAACTGTTTACAGATAGAATCTCTAAGTTTGAGAAATACTAACAATCAGAAAAATAATAATAATTAATATTCAATAATCATTGGTAGAATGCCGAAGGCATTAGCAAAGGATAACAGAATCAAATGCTGGACAACAGGAGAATTAAACCCAGCTAACCGAAGCACAAGCAGGTGTGATGCTTTCAGAATAAAAACAATAAAATACATGGACATTGAAAATTGCACCCAGTTTAAAGAAGTAAAATGATAATTGCAGCCAATAAAACAATTTTTGAAAGAACTGAAAAGAAAGAAGAAAGAATGAGTAGGAAAAAAAAAAGAGGCCCGACTTAGGCCTTGTATAGTTAGTTAGTTACCTGAGAAAAGTTTCCCATGGAGAATTATATTATGTTTATTTTCCCTTACACTGTAAATGCTCTAGGACTCATAATGGTTAACCAGAAATATTTTCCTGTCCTCTTTGGCTATTGACTATGTTGTTAAAGTCCTAGGCGGAGGCTTGGCGGCCAAGGGGCACCTAGCGCCTAGGTCCTTCTAGGCGAGGCCTAGTCGGGATTAAGCGGGCATATATAAACATAATTAAGATAAATTCTAAAAAAATATATACATATGTATTTCACAAAATTTTCATAAAATTAACATTAAACAATAATGATCCACATGCAACAACATCAAAATAAAATATCCATAGTCTAGTATGTTAAATAATAATGATCCACAACAACAAAGTAAAAACAAAAAAAGAAAGCAGTATGCAGGGGAAAAAAAGCAGAGAAAAAGAAGAGGGAAGAAGAAGAAAAAGGGGGAGAAGAAGAAGCAGGCGAAGAAGGGGGCAGTAGCTCATGCTACCTGGATCGATGGGGAAAAAAACAGGAAAAAGAAAAGAGGGAGAAGAAGAAGAATCGGTGGGGGAAAAAAACAGAGAAAAAAAGAAAAAAGGAAGGAGAGAAAAAAAAGTAGCTCATGCTACCTGGATCGATGGGGAAAAAAACAGGAAAAAGAAAAGAGGGAGAAGAAGAAGAATCGGTGGGGGAAAAAAACAGAGAAAAAAAGAAAAAAGGAAGGAGAGAAAAAAAAGTAGCTCATGCTACCTGGACAAAATCTTTTCTTCTTTTTATTATAGTAGAGATGTATGGTTTTTTTCATCAAAGGCCCTAAAAAAGTCTTTTATACCCAATGGACCTAAAACTATAAGTGCTTTCAAAAAACCCTTTGAAAGTTGAAATTTGTTTTTAATAAAGGGCCTAGTCGGTGCCTAGGGTCCTAGCCGCCTAGCCCTAATCTCCCGCCTAGACCCCGATTTTTTGGGTTTGGCGGCCTTGGACGCCTAAGGGCCAAGGCATGGCGGCCAGAGGGCGCCTAGCGCCTAGGCAGCGATTAAATCCGCCTAGGCCCCGACTTTAATAACATAGCGTCATGTTAAAAGGCCACTTTAAGAGTTGGAAGGGAGAAAGGGTGGTGGATAGAGATGATCCATGAACCGAAGAAATTTGGAGATTTTATCCATTAAAAAAGGAGGAAAATATTTCCTAGCATTTTCAACTTAAAAATTTAAAACTAGGAAAACTTTTTTCAAGACAGCACCACATGGACTTGAAACATAATATAATGCAGAACTTTCTGCAGAAAACTTTTCCAAGTAACTACACAGGGCATTAATGGGAAATTCAGACACAATCACATGATCCATGTTATTGGATGAGTTGCAATTAAAAGCAAGTCTTTGTCTGTACAACAGAAAGTGATGTAATCTAGGGAATGTGATTGGCATCACAAGAGAACCAAAATATAGTTGTGGAGACAATTCTTTATCAGTCAAAAAGTGGAGAAAATCCAAAAAGGAACTCCTTTTCAAAAAGATGTATTTCAAGATAAAACCAATTTAAAAACTGGACCTTTGTTTAGAAGATGGGTTTTTTCAGGAGCCAACATTCTCATAAGAACCAAGAATTCTAGCAAACAAAAAAAAAATGGCAAACCCAAATAACAGACTTCAACATTAAAGCTCGAACAAACCTACCAATCAACCAATTCTCCAAAATCAAATCAAAACCAACTAAATTAACAAGACATTGAATCCATAATGAGATCTAGATACAACTTCAGCGCAATATGTGAATGAGGATAATTGATAAAGGTTTTTTACTTTATTATTACCTGCACAACTTCGACAATTGTGCGAGTAACAACCGCAGCCGCCCGTTCCGTGTAATGTCCCCGGGCGACGATTCGATCGAACAATTCCCCTCCTTCGCAAAGCTCCATTACGAGATGTACCCCATTATCGTCTTCGTATGTGTCTTTAAGGGTCACGATGTTGGGATGTTGGGGCAAATGCTTCATGATCTCTACCTCCCTCCTCACATCTTCGATGTCCACAGCAGTTCTCAGCTTCTTCTTGGAGATTGATTTGCACGCGTAGACATCACCTGATGCTTTATCTGTGCAGAGATACGTAATTCCAAATTCACCCCTTCCCAACTCCCGACCTAGCTCATATGTGATCCCTATATCACGACCTGTCGGATCTTTCAAAACACAGAGTTTATTTTCTCCACCACCTGATCCGTGATTCACAGAATAATCAATTGAGAATGGGTTCTGTTTCTTCTTCCCATTTTTCTTCCCCGGCGAAGCTTCGGGCCTCGCACAGCAATTTCCCATTGATCAAAGCTTCAAACTTTCAAAAATCTCCTGATCTAAAAAGGGTCGTAAAATTTGAAACAAATTAAAAAAGAAAAACCCAATCTAATTCTGATATCTCACAGATTTAGAACAGAACAACCCAATTCAAACTGAAATCAATTAAATAACAGAGCCAAAAATGAGAGAAAAAGGGTGAAATTTGAAGAGAACCCAGATGAGTTTGAAGATGGAGAGGTTATTAAATGTAAGAAATGTAGGGCTTTGGAAAGAGAAAAGGTAAAAAGTAGAATTTAGGTGTGAACGTACTCACCATGGATTTTGAGTTTCGAGATGGTCAAAGCTCTCCAACCAGATCCTCTTCTCTTTCTCTCTCTCTCCTCCCTGTCTGCTCTTGCTTTCTCTGTTCTTTCTCTCTCTTACCCTTTAAGATAGAGAGAGAAAGAAGAGAGAATCCTCTCCTCTCTTTCTCTCTCTCTTCCTTCTCCGCTCCCAAAACCAAAATGTCTCAAGGAAAACTCAGAATTCTCCAACAACAAACAACAAAAAAGAAAAAATGTAAAACCGAAAACTAAACCAGAGGCTTCTCATCAAGTTACCCTTCCCATCACTGGTAAATCACACAATGCCATCAAGATTCTTATTTACCGTTATACCCTCCTTTGAAATGACTGTTACACCCTTTTTTTAGCACTGCCACAATTTCATTGTAGTATGTCGGATGGTTCCGGATCGGAACCTAAAGGTTCCAGATCCGGTCCCGTTAATATGAAGCGGTTCCGGATCCTTTCGGTTCCGGTTCCGAAACCTTAATTGGTGGTTTCGGATCCAGTATCGCTAGGATCTGCGGGTACCCGTGGGTACCCGATACCCGTTTTTAATTATTTTTATTTTCTTTTTTCACATAAAATCTATTTGTATTTTATATTTTTTGTATTATATTCAATTATAAAATTTACTTTATTATAAAATTTGTTATATAATAGTCATTGGTTTCTTTTTTAATTAAAAAAAGTTAAAAAAAATAAAAAATTATTGTATAATATTAAATTAAACTATAAAATTACAAAATTTATACGGAACTGGGTACCCGCGAGTACCCGTTGGGTGGACCCGAAATGGATCCGAAATTAAACGGATCCAAAATAGGTAGATCCGAAATTTATCGGATCCACAAAAGGAGGTCCCGGAACCGCAAAAAACTGGTTCGGTTCCGGGTAATTTGGTACCTATTGACACCCCTACATTGTAGGAGCACAGGCATGGACATGATGCGACACAGACACCATAATACAATAAAGCTCAAAAAAAAGTATAGGAAACACTGGCAAAGATAGAGAATTAGCAGGTGTATTGAATCTCGATATTGGTGGATATTTAAAAGTCCACCAAAATCCGTGATATTCAAACATGATATATAAGAATTCTTTAAAAATCTGGAGTATTCAATTGCATAGATTTTAAAGTCTGCCAAACTCCATAATATTCAAACATGATTCATAAAGACTCTTTAAAAATCTATGGTATTCATTTCACTTTGGATAATTAAGGATTTTAATGGGCTCAAGATTTTCATAGATTCTTATGGATATTTGAAGGCTTGGTATATATACTTTTCTTATTCAATAATCCGACCTCAAGTCAAGAGATTATCGTGGATTTTTAAAAATGAGAAGCTAGGGTCTCTTTCTCTCTCTCCCCCCACACCACCACCTCACCACCGCCACTACCACTATTGCTGCCACCACCACCACCTTACAATCTCATCACCGCCAAAATATCACCACCTCCACCTCCACAATAACTCTACCATCTCATCACTACCATGAACTCCGAAAAATAGGCCTCTATATATTCGCATAGAAAATAATTATGCAAGTACTAAAAAAAATCATTAACTTAACATAATAAATTTTTATTTTCAAAAAATTGAACTCAAGACATCACTTGCACTATTTAAATTATTAACAATTTGTACACCTCCACCTGAACATTGTAATGAACCCCACTTGCACTATTTAAATTATTAACAATTTGTGCACCTCCACCTGAATATTGTAATGAACCATTGGTAAATTTTTATGTTAATTTTACATATATATATATATATATATATATATTAATAAGTGTGTCCCTTCTTTAATTATTTTTTAAGAAAGTATTATATTATATTTTTAAAAAAATATTCTCATAAGAAATTAAAGCTAAGGGGCCAAAAATACCACTTTGGGTACTCGTGCTCAAAGCCGTCCCTATACCATTGATAGTTAACAAAAATGAGTGTTTTAATCCTCTAAAAAATCTATAACAATCCTTAAAACTAATGAAAGAAGTCTGGCAAACTCCACCATACTCCAAAACATGAATCTATAAAAATCTTTGGATTTTTTTCAAGAAACATCTAATATCCACTGGATTCTATTAATATCCTAAAGAATCTATCACTAATAGAATCTATCAAAATCTTTAAAACTCTTGATTGAATATACCCCCCCTAAATAATACCTATGCACGTGCATTGCGTATGTTCTTTACGCTAAGAGGGTGGTTGGGAACCACTTAAGAAGTTACTTTTTAACTTATATAAGTCAAAAAATAAAAAAACTCGAAAGGTGACGTTTTCACAAAGAGATAATGGAGGGATTGCCTATGCTATAGTCGATCTCCCTTCTCCCTCCAAGATTTTCTATCTTGAGCAAAAATCCTAGAAAATCTAGATTCTCTAATCTCTAACCAATTTTTATTTTTCTCCTTTAGAGGGTAATTATCTCCTAGTATACCTACCGAAATGCCCCAAAAACCCGACGATTTTGTTTCTTGCTGTACCTACCAACCTTGGAGGGCAATTTAGGCTCATAAAACTATTCTTTTTATGAGTTTTGGGCTTCCAAAAATTAATATATTTAATTAGTACAAAAATTTTAAAATTAAAGCTTTCCAAATTAATTAGTTATTTTAAATACTTAAATAAATAAAATTTTAGATATTTTAGGAAGTTGAAACTACAACCTCCCTAGTGTGGATCAACCTCAACCTTGGGTGTCATCCATACCATTGAATCATATTATCCAATAGTGTGGGAATAACTTATTTTCCAAGTAAGAATATTTTGTTTCTCTCTATCTCTTAATACTCATTCTTTCAAGGCCACCTCTAATAAGTTTGGAGAGATTTTCTCCCATCTTCCCTCTAATTACAAACATTCCTACCTAGGTGGGGCCCTTTATGTATTTTATTTATACAATAATACTAGTTATTCCTAATTATTCTAGTGCATAGAAAATAGGTGTTTCATCTCCTCAAACCCCTCCATCATCATTGGATATTCATCATCCAATGGCACACAATACTTCAACTAATTCAACATCACCTATAAAATATGAGTGGTATGCTAACCCCACACGTGTATGGCACCACCAAACCATTAGTACGTCCTTCACGTGCACACCATGCATGAGTCTACCCCCCTTTTCGGGTGTGATTAACCTTAACTCGTTGGGTTGGTATGTGGGCTTCTCAAGGTCCCAAGTCTACTTATTTTGTTTTAGGGTATTACAGTTCACATGAGGGCTTTCCTCAAGTCCTTAGATTAACGAGTTTGAAACACCACAAAAATAGGTTGGACCACACATACCATGATGCAAGGGACAAGTGCTAATTTTGTAGAGTTTTCCAAACCTAAAGACTAATTAAGTTCTGATTAACTAGATAAATCCACTCGTAATAGTTAGGCTCTCAATGCTATTTATGCTGTTGTTTCTGCTGACGAATTTCGTCGTAGCTCAAATTGTGAAGTAGCAAAAGAAGCATGAGAAATTCTAGAAGTTATCCATAAAGGTACTAAAACAGTAGAGATAGTAGCGCTTCAAATTTTGACCACCTAATTTGAGACCATTAGGATGAATGCCAATGAAACATTTGATGAATTATGTAACGACCCGACCCTTAGGTCCATGACCTAAGCCCGGTCCACTAGACCTAAGCTCAGTCCGTTAGAAAAAGGGTTGCAATTTCCTCAAATATTTTTTTGACAGAGTTAAATTAATACCCAGTTTCCAGAGACTAAGTGTTCTCTAAAAACTGGTCTTAACAGATAAATTAAACGTAATGAGAAAGAGAGAGGTACACTCCACTCTCTTTCCTAAAAGCTTACATGTAAAAATTCTTGGGTAATGGTTTTCCAAAACTCAATGCTGGTTCATCAAGTAAACATAGAATTTATGAGTTTAAAACCAACACTCATACACTTGATATAATAATGAAAGAGGAAGCATTTTTGCAAGTAAATACTAACTAATTCTTAAAGAAAACCTCAACCTTTAATCCATAGATAGATTAAGGCATTCATGAAATACTCCAAAACTAAGTACTTTCAAAAGTCAAACCATTCAATATGAAATTCATAGTCCCATTCACTGTTTAATTTGTATTAATAAGTAATAGTGTTTTTTGAAGTAGAATAACCTACTCTATGGTTCGTAAGACGAGTAACACTCCCGTAAATCTACGATCCACCTGATGTTCCAACTCCTGAATCTGTGGAGAATAGGAAGGAGAATAATAAGTTTAACTCAGTAGGAAGAAACAACAAAAACATTAATATAATATGAGTCTATACTTACACCCATCCCCGTTGGACTTCTCGTAAAGAAAAATCTAACTGACTCACTTTGCCTACAACACATGCAACACGGATAATAAGTAGCTTTACCCGTTACTTCCCGAGCATAAAATGGCCTGAAAACACTCTTGGATATCCCATAAGACAACTTTAAGTCACATCAAGATACATTCATGATCATCTTCAACATTTATGTCCTGTACACCTCAATCCACAATTCTGTCACACTTTTTCACTTATGTGACAGAATCAATTATAACTTCAAATCACTGGAAAAAAAATATGAAATTTAGACCAAACCTCATATGCATGCCTTACATGTCTCCACTATCAACACACCTTATTGTTAGATGGTATTTAATGCTCCAACTATGATCTATCACGTTTTTTTTAAACTTTGCGACAGCAACATTTCATGGTTCATATCATCAGAAAATGTAACCAAAACCTTCCGAAAATATATATATACAATCCACAACACAACATGATCATCATTGCATGATATCTTGCATAAATCATCACTAAAAAATATTGGAACACATACGCAACGCTTATTGATAAGCTTGCAGCAGCTAGACCTGGCAACAGGTTAGGGTTAGGGTCGACCCTAGATGGGTTGATGGGTTATCTGGTTAAGATTGGTCAACCCTAACCCTGACTCGTTTATTAAACGGGTCAGTTTTTCAAACTCTAACAGTGACTTGTTTAACATTTTTCTATATAAAATAAGGAAACGGGTTAGGATCGACTCTAACCCTAATGAGATTTTTGTGTAACGGGTCAGAAATGCTCAACCCTAGCCCTAATTTATTTAGTAACGGGTCGAGTTAGGGTAGGGTTTGGCGGGTCGGGTGAGGGTAGGGTTGGCGGGTCACAGGTCAGTTTACCAGGTCTAACAGGAACACAATTTCAATAAGTATAACCATTCAGCAACAATTTATAACCAGAAAAGCATAGTCTTTTTGACAGCTTATTCTCTTTATGATTTTTAAATCTTACGGTTGTTACGAGTGCCACCCACGATCGTGAGATCGTCTTCTGCGGGGAACCCATCATGGGGTATCGCCATAAGGCCGCCTAAAAGGCACGAATCATTTTGATTTAATATATTTTTCTTGTTTCTTGTTAAATGTTTTTCTTATTCCACAAGTGATCATGCACTCAACGTGTATTTTCTACACACAAACATGTAACACGCATGCAAATTATCATTTGATATAGACATGCATCACCATCTAAAAGTCGGCTAGTAATTATCATACATCTCATTCATGTCATCATGCCATCAAAACTCAAACCTCAAGCCCATGTAATCATGCAACCACAACAAAAATTGATTTCTGCTAACCACATTACCATGATATTAAAACTCGAATTTAAGTCCATAAAAATATATGTCCATGATAAGATCGATTTGATCATATATATTTCATCATGCCATTAAAATAAAACACATCCACATCAAGATTTATTTAAATCATGAAATATAGATAAACATACACTCATAAAGTTATAAGGAAGAATATAATCACCGTGATTTAGTTGGGATAGGGATGATGATCTCTTCTTTGTTTCTTCTCTTTAGTTCTTCTTCTTCCTCACTTCTTCCTTGACCTTAGTTTGACAGAGAATGTTGGTGTGTATGGAGTGGAGAGATAGTTTAGAGGAGAGGAGAGGGAAATTGGCTAGCTTTATTTTTTTTATTTTTTTTTTGTTTCAATGGAATGGAAAGAATGAGAGAAAGGGAGGGTAGAGATCGACTTGGACAGCCAATCCTTCTCTCTTTCTCTCTCTCTCTCTCTCTCTCTCTCTCTCTCTCTCTCTCTCTCTCCAAATCGAGATCTACACCATCTCGCCTTCCTTTCTAAATTTCCATCTAACTTTGGTATTTTTTTCCTTCATTCAAAATGTTATGATAGTGTGTGTTGTATGTTCATAACATCTTGATATTCAAGGTTATCTAGAGCTTGATACATGTTCATAAAAAATGAATCCTAAGGTTGGTGTTTTTCACCATGAGTTTAATTCCAACTTGGTGAGCAAATCTTTCTAAATTTGGTGTCATCTATACATAATGGATAAGTTTTTGGGAATTAAATGGTCTAACCTATATTTGGTTGAGTCCTCCATTATATGGATCGACTATGGCATACATATATGTCAACCTTTGAATCATCTAATTAATCTTGACTCATCAAGTGAATCCAATGGTTAATATCTCATGATATTTGTCCTAGTAAAGAAATATTATTGTTAATAAGGTATCGACAATATATTCAAAATGAGCTAACCAAAAATAGTTTCAAACAAATTGAAAGTCTAAAATCCTTACGGTTATTAGTTGGAATAACCGTATGTCAATGTGACTAAGGTTAAGGATTACACAATCACCAAATAAAAATAATATTGGTGATAAAGATGGAAACTAAAATCTCTAATCAAGAGTACTGACTTGTTCGATTCTTTAACATGCGGAAACAAGAATCGAATATTTCAATCTCTTAATAAATATAAAGATATGCACAAGAGATTTTGTTTACGAGGAAACCCAAACTGGAAAAAACCCCGGGACCTAGTCCAGAAAAGAATCCACTAAAAGAAATGAAAACTTACAAACCAATTTACCACTCGATGGACACGATTTACGACTCCCTCTACGCTCCAACAGCTACGGTGTATAATTCTTCAACAAATTCGAACTCCACGAATTTGCCTCTTAGTAGATGATGATGCGTCTCCAACTTGACCTCCGCAAGTCCCGCACCATGAACCAATACTTGACTCTTCAAGTATCACCACTTGCTTGACACTTTCAAGCTTCACCACCGGAATACCACCGGCACACAAAAACAGATTTTTGGTTTAAAGTGGGAAGGATTTGAACCAAGTTCAACAAGCTTGAGAACTAAGAATTTTGAGTTTGAAAAACTCTCAAGAGCTTGTTGAGGTGAGGAGTGAATGGTTAATTGAATACTGGAGATTCAACCCCTATTTATACTGAAGATGTTCAGCTCAATCCTAGACTAAATTATTAGTTCTAGGTCTAATGGTAGACACCATTATTGGGGATGGGAGAATAATCTATTGAGCCTGTCATCCCACTTAGAAATGTTTTCCACGCTCAATTATCTCCCTGAAATAAGGCTTAGAGGAAGATGAGCAATAATGTGTTAAAAAGTTACTTTACAGCTCAGAAAATCGCACTAGAAAAACGAATCTGGGCGTTGGTTTCGAAAT
>MVGT01002023.1:152180-188704 GCA_002174775.1 Macleaya cordata
GTCTTGTAAATTGACCAAGCTCGTCTTGCATTGCTTGTATCCAATTTTCGTCCTGCAAAGCATCAACCACATTAATAGGTTCATACATAGAAACATAACATACATGATTTACTATGTTAAGAACTTGTCTTCTTGTACGAACACCAGTTTCAACCCCTCCAATAATTTCATCGGGATTGTGCCATCTTTGAGCCCAAGTGGTTGGATGATCATGAGATATACTACTAGGTTGAACATCTTGGTTGTTGACGGTTATGGTCTGTGGGGAGGCTTGTTCAACCTTTGTATCTTGTGAAGAGGATTCATTATGTCCAGTCTTGGTTACCTTATCTTCAGCAAGAATATCATCTTCTCCTGTATCAACAGAGGAAGAGATGTCAGAATCATCAATAACAACATTAATAGATTCCATGATAGTTTCGGTCCTTTTGTTGTAGACACGAAAGGCTCGACTATCCAACGCATACCCAATGAAGATTCCTTCATCACTCTTGGAGTCAAATTTTCCAGCATTCTCTCTATCCCTAAGAATGTAGCATGGACTACCAAAAACACGAAGATAACTTAAATTTGGTTTCTTACCAAACCAAAGTTCATAAGGGGTATTTAGAGTTTTGGGCCTTAGATACACTCGATTAATTAAATAGCATGCTGTGAAAACAGCTTCACCCCAAAACCTTTGTGCTAGATTTTTGCTATGAAGGAGGACTCTAGCCATTTCTTGAATTACACGATTCTTCCTCTCAGCTACCCCATTTTGTTGGGGAGTAATGGGTGCTGAAAATTCATGCTTTATGCCATTTTGATCACAAAAGTCTTCAACTTTTGAGTCTTTGAATTCAGTACCTCGATCACTCCTAATCCGTTTGATTTTACATTCTTGCTCATTTTGAATTCTCTGGCATACAATGAAAAACTCATCAAAGGTGTCAGATTTTTCTCTAAGAAAAGCAATCCAAGTATATCTTGAAAAATCATCTACCATTACAAGTATATATCGTTTTCCACCAATAGTTTCGGTTCTCATAGGACCCATGAGATCCATGTGAACTAGTTGCAAAGGTTTGGTGGTAGCAATATCTTTTGATGATTTATGTGGACTTCTTGTTTGTTTGCCCTTTTGGCATGGTCCACAAATTCCATCAAACAACTTACTTACCTTGGGCAGTCCACGAACTAGCTCTTTGTTGGCAATTTTTGCTAGATCTTTGAAGTTGACATGACCTAGTCTTTGATGCCAAAGGTGAGTAACATCAAGCTTGGACAAATTGCAAGTTAGGTTAGGAGATGCATCAATCATATAACAGTTGCTACTGGACCTCCTACCCATCATTACACATTTTCCCTTATCATTCAGGATTTCACAATGATTGGAAGTAAATTTCACTGAATGATTAGAATCACAAATTTGACTAATACTGAGAAGGTTAGCTTTCATACCTTCCACATAGAGTACATCCTTGATTTCAGAAGTACCGGGTAACACAATCGTACCTTTGCCTTTGACATGGGCAGTGCTTCCATCACCAAAGGTTACAAAACCTCCATCTTGACTTTTGAAATGACTAAAACAAGATTTGTCTCCAGTCATGTGTCGGCTACACCCACTATCAAGAAACCAATCAAGTGAGTTACATGCTTTATATGCAATTAAAGCAACATTAGCCTTCAATTCACCCTTTTTAACCCAAACAGATTTTTCTTTTGTATTGTCTTGAGTGGGTTTTGAAGTCATAAGGCCAACATCCAAAGATTTAGTTGGTTCCTTCTTTGATTTGTGAGAAGTTTTACCTTTAGGTGCATTACCTTGTGTACTTCTTGTGAGTTTAGAGATCTCACCGGATAGGTTCCTTGCTTTTGCTTGCAATTCTTTGTATTGATAAAGAAGATTTGCTCTTCTTTGTTCATTGAAAACATCTTCCATATAAAATTTGCAAGTGTTTTGCAAGTGACCTAAGATACCACAATAAGAACACATTTCAGCAAAATAAGTACCTTTTGCCTTACCAATATTTTTGCTAGCTTGTGTGGATGTGCTCTTTGGAAGGATCTTTTGGGCATGTTGCTCTTTGGCTTTCACGAACTTTGTTCCTTGTGGTGAGTTGGAACACGTTGCAGCATCATAACCCAATCCTTTCTTATCATTAGCAGTTTTGGCTGCATTCAACAAGTTAGATATAAAATTAGAACCATGATTAAATTTATCTAACAAGTTATTTGATAAGACCAAGTCTCTCTTGGTTACATCAAGAGTGGAATTAAGAGACTTGATTTCATCTAAGGCTTTTTCATGATCCAACTCAAGAGAGTTAATCTTGATGAGTAGCCTTGAAATCTCCTCTTCAAGTTGCATTGTTTTGTTGGAGCTTTCTTGCAACTTGATCATGGCTTCATCCCGTTCAGTTTGTATGAATGACAACTTCCCATCCAATACTTTGTTTTCCTTGGACAGGTCCAAGCTCTTTTTGAGGAGATTTGCACACAATTCCTCCGGGTCTATTTCCTCATCACTCTCCTCATGATCACTAGAGGTGTCAGCATTTTTGAATATCTGAGAGAGAGTAGCAGTCATAGCCTTCATTTCCTCCATTTCTTCATCACTAGTATCACTAGTATTGGAGGATGAGTCGGAGTCGTCAAGAGTGACCTTCATTGCTTTCTTAGCTTTGGCTGAAGCTTTGTTTGGACATTCATTAGCCATGTGTCCAAAGCCATGACATTTGAAGCATTGAACTTCTCCAGAGTTCTTCTTCTCAAACTTTTTATCAAAGTTCTTGACTTTGTCATGTGGCCTTATTTTGGAAGACGAACCAAATCTTGGTTTTTGGAACTTCTCCTTTTTATTCTTCAAGAAGCTCTTGAATTGTCTAGTAAGGAGAGCCATTTCGTCATCACTTGAGAAATCATCTTCCTTGGAATTTCTTGAGGCTGTAAAAGTAATGTTCTTTGATTTCCTTGAAGATTTGAATCCAACCTCAAATGTCCTTAAATTTCCTACAAGTTCTTCAGGAAGAATAGCATCAATTTCTTTACTCTCCTCGATAGCCGTTACTTTGGCTTGAAATCTCTCGGGAAGAGATCTCAAAACCTTACGAACTATCTTGGAGTTAGGAATAACTTCACCCAAAGCAAAAGAGTTGTTGACAATGTCATTTAACTTGGCATAAAATTCATCAAAGGTTTCATTGTCATCCATTCTAATGGTTTCAAATTGGGTTGTTAACATTTGAAGTTTTGCTATTCTAACAGTCCTAGTACCTTCATGGGTTACCATTAAGATGTCCCATGCCTCCTTTGCTACTTCACAATTAGATATACGACGAAATTCGTCAGCTGTTACAGCAGCATAGATGGCATTGAGAGCTTTGCTATTTCTAGTAGCAGCATCAGTTTCATCGGTGGTCCATTGGTCTTCCGGTTTAGGAACTTCCCTAGAGTTGTCTCCGGTACCAGTCATCATGGTAGGAGGAGACCAAGCAATTTCTACAGTTCTCCAAACCCTTTGGTCTAGGGACTTGAGGAAAGCCCTCATTCTGGCTTTCCAATAAGGATAGTTGCTGCCATTGAATAATGGTGGTTTGTTTACAGCACTACCTTCTCTTTGTGAATCCATTTAGACACAAATAGGGATCACACTTAGGTTGTTAAACCCAACAAGTGAACCCGCTCTGATACCAATTGAAAGTCTAAATTCACCCTACAGTTAATGAACTTAACCGTATGTCAATGTGACTATGGTTAAGGATCACACTATCACCTAATTAAAAATTACTAAGGCGATAAGAGTACAACAAAAATCTCTAACAAGAGTATTGACTTATTCGATTCTTAATATGCGGAATTAAGAACAAGAATCGAATATTTCAATCTCATAACAAGTATGGAAATATGCACAAGAGATTTTGTTAACGAGGAAAACCCAAACTGGGAAAAACCCCGGGACCTAGTCCAGCAAAAATCCACTAAAAGTTATTGAGAACTTACAACCCGATTTACCACTCGATGGACACGAATTACGACTCCCTCTACGCTCCAACAGCTACGGTGTACAGTTCTTCCACAAATTCGAACTCCACGAATTTGCCTCTTAGTAAATGTTGATGCGTCTCCAACTTGAACTCCACAAGTCCCGCACCTTGAACCAATACTTGACTCCTCAAGTATATCACCACAAGCTTGAACCTTCAAGCTCAATCACCGGAAATCCACCGGTAATAAAAACAGAGTTTTGGTTTTGAAATGGGAAGGATTTGAACCAATTTCAACAAGCTTGAGAGCTAAAAGATTAGAGTTGAAACTCTTCAAGAACTTGTTGATTAATAGGGTGAATGGTTGATTGAATACTGAAGATTCAACCCCTATTTATAGTGAAGATGTCCAGCTCAATCCTAGACTAAATTATTAGTTCTAGGTCTAATGGTAGACACCATTATTGGGGATGAGAGAATAATCTATTGAGCCTCTCATTCCACTTAGAGATGTTTCCCACGCTCAATTATCTCCCTAAAACAAGGCTTAGAGGGAGATGAGCAATAATGTGCTAGAAAGTTACTTTACAGCTCAGAAAATCGTACTCAGAAAAACGAATCTGGGCGTCGGTTTCGAAATCAAGCCTGTCGGTTTCGAAACCAACATGTGGTTTCGAAACTGACTGATTTGGTTTCGAAACCAACAAGCTCCTGTGATGGTTATTGCCTTTTGGTTTCGAAACCAACATGTTTGATTTCGAAACCAAACTTCATCTGAAGATAGATGTGGCTTTGGTTTCGAAACCAAACTGTTTGGTTTCGAAACCAAAATTCATCTGAAGACAGATGAGTTTTGGTTTCGAAACCAACAGTTTTGGTTTCGAAACCAAACTTCATCTGTCATCAGATAAAGTTTGGTTTCGAAATCAAACTAAGGTTGATTTCGAAACAGACTTTTCCCTATATAAAATAATACCATCAATGCAGTTGGTTTCGAAACCAAACTTCTTGGTTTCGAAACCAACACTGTCCAGATTAAAAATTTATCTTTTAAAACACATTTTATCAAGAGTAAACAGTGTGGGAAACACTCTTAGCAATCTAACCACCTATGGTACTTAGTGTTCTAAGTCACTTACCATCCTAGGATGTCTTCCGGTGGTGAGTTGAGTTCTTCGGAGCCTTTGTAGATTTCTTCTCTTTCAACCGAAGTGAACCGAGACTCACTAGACTCTAACTCAAGTTACATTGACCATCTTGAGTTTACCTTTGACACGAAATTTGACAAACATAAAACATGGACCTTTCACATTAATAGATCGACATAACTTTCATCATAATCACTATTCATTCATAAGAGTACATATCCAAAGGTACTTCCCCAAGGTAAACATTAGGCTTCCCAAAGCCTTCTTATATAGAATTTTCTTCCATGTGCTTATACTCCCTATCATTATTTCATAATAGGGTGTTATTAGCTGAACTTACTGAATTCTTCTAAATCTATTCAGATATTTCTCTTCTGAGATAACCCTAACGATTATTGTGTTTGGTTTCAAAATATTTATATTCCAAACATGTGGGTTATCTCAAAAATATCTTCAGTAGTGAGAAATTCTTTGGTTCTGTGCAATGAAGCAAATCACTTCTAGCAAGTTAACTACTATCAATACATATAACAAGAAATATAAACTTACTCCCACTATTCTTCAGATACAAATACCGATCCATAAGGTATTTCTTAAGACTGTAGAAATATAATGATGGCATTATTGAACTTGAAGTACCATCTTTAGGAAACGTGTCTATATATACGTATCGATTACTTAGACTTGCAAATTATTTGTTTCTTTTCCTAAATGAGAAGCCCTTACAGTAACTCATGTGCTTCTCTCTTTTAACAGTCGCATTACTCGCCCATTATGTTAAATTTAAATTCATGTAGCTAAAAGTCATAGTAATTCAGAATAATAAATTTGTTCATTTTCAAAGCAACATAATGTTATTCTCTATAGCAATTTTACTTTCGATTAATTGGTGACAATCTCATTATGGAGTGATTGTTTATTCGGTTGTTCATAATGTTGTTGAACTAGTCAACAACCATAAGACAACCAACTTCTCTAGATGAAGGATATAGGGACTTGCATCTTAACTCTTTTAATTACCATTTTTCATAGTTATTCACTCCCTCTAATTTCACAATCCTATAATAATTTGACATTATCGATTTTTAATACTGTCGTACTATAATTAGAATGATAAAACTTTGTACCCTTTTGGATTTTACTAAGTAGTCAATGATCTGACCACCATTTATTCTAAAAATCCAATCACTTTTCATGTGCACCATATCTTCTAGCATCCGCTAAACATCTCTAGATAAAGAAATGTCTTGAACTTGAATTCCTTTAAGTTTATGACTCTAATGAGTTTGATCTTTCATTATAAGAACTCGATTCAAGGATACATAACAGTTTTTAGAGCTTTATTGCACCATTATATGGGTAACTTAAAAATATTTAACATACTTCTAACCATATCTTTAGAGTACGATTACGACGTAATGTCGTTTATCATATCAAAATATTCATCACCTTCATCAGATTAGATGATTCTCACTTTTACATCTAATTTTCTCTTAATGTCATTACTTTTAGAATTAGATTTTCTCTTAATATGAGAAATATTTATAAAGGTGATAAATTCTTTTTCCACTGAAACACAAAGTGGTTAAAGCGTATTGATATCTAAGTGGATATTTTCAAGAAGCTATGCACTTCATATGGCACCTATACTGGTATGCTTGTTTATTCTTCATTAATACAAAACTTCACACCTTGAGATCAATAGGGTTAAAACTAATAGGATTTCATCTTTCTTTAATCTTGAAATATCACATATTCCTAGGTGAAGATCCAAACCAATAAACATTAATCTAAGTGTATATGGAATGGGGATCAATATCTATCAATTTTAAAGTTTAATTCACAATGAATTCATAATAAGTAGAAATTGAAACAAACAAGTATTGACTTATTCGATTCTCGAATGCGGAATTAAGAGAGAATTGAATATTTTAATCTTGTACAAAAATCATTCATACATATAAGCATTCAACACAAATGATTTTTGTTGACGGGGAAAAACCTAATGGAAAAAACCTCGGGACCTAGTCCAGAAATTATCACTAAGAGTTATGAGAAATCTTATAACTGTTCACATTGACAACACGAATCCCTCATGCAAACTCGACCGGTCTTTCTCCATGACCCGAATCCACGAATCGCCTCTTTAATGATATGTGCGTCTCTAACTCGGAATCCACCAAGCCCCGCACTTGTTATCTTGAATCCACAAGCTTCGTGTATGCCTCCAACTCGGAATCTACCAAGCCTCGTACTTGTATGCTCGAATCCATGAGCATGCACCTCGTTGGAACTCCACCGAAGAACTCACCGGAACTCCACCGGTAACTGTAATGGTGTTTGAAGATTTGGTGTTTCTTCAACACTTATGGCTCTCATGCTAGAATGATATGCAAGATCTAGCTAAAATGAAAAGCCCTATAAGAGTAGAACAAAATCAACTCTCTTGAAGAAGTTAGCTCAATCTCTTTCAAGATCTTGAAGCCCTAGCTATTTGGAGAAGATGACTACAAGGAGTCTCTCAATGGTTTCTTACTCTAAGCTCTCTAACTCTCTTCTTCTTCCTAGATGCATCACCTAAAATAGTTTGCCTCTCTTCTATATAAAGAGAAGGAGCAAAACCTAAGGTCATTTGGGTCAAAAGACCAAAAGGGTATAAAACCCCAGGCCAAAAATCGTGCAGAAAAAAGACCCTATTTTGCGAACTGGCCTTGGTATCGATACACCCTCAGTAGGTATCGATACCTCCCTGATGTATAGCATCAGGGAGGCTTGGTATCGATACTGCTTGAGGTGTGTATCGATACCGGCAGTGTAGTATCGATACCTACCCCACGGTGAGTATCGATACTGACCTAGCTAACACTGGCTAGGTCAGTATCGATACCACCTTCAGAGGGTATCGATACCACCCTGCCCATAAGCTAGAAAAGCCCCTTTAAAAAGTGTTTAAATGGTTCTAAAATCATCCTAGCTTATATGGCTAAGTCATAATGCATTCTAACCACCTATGAATGATAATCAAGGTCACTTACCAACATGTGGTGAGTTCCGGTAGTGAGTTGAGTCCAATGGCGTGCTTTCTCTTCGATCTTCTATGAAGTGTGAGTTTGCACGAAGGATACAACCTAACTCTAACTCAAGCATGGACTTACATTTGAGTTCATTGTCTCATCATGAATATTGACAAACCCAAAGGGACCTTTTAGATCTCTATAACTCTACTTTAGAGATATACTCTAAATGTTTATGCCTTTAGAAGTAGGAGTATTCATTCATTGACTACATTATTTTCAACACTATAATTAAATAACATAATAAAATCCTACATAAATTGAAAAACATAAGTTGTCCTAAAGTTGACCATCCAAATCATTTAGGGAGCTTCAATGAGGTTTGTTTCGAAAATATTTTTATTGTCTGACTCCGCCTATGAGCCTAAGTAAGATAATTAGACTCATTTACTTTAGATTTGTCCTTTTAGATTTCTTCATTTCTTTCAAGCTTCTTGAATTACGATGAATCAAATGAAGTCTTAGTTGCTTAAGCCTTGCCTCTTCTTAAATAATAATAATTATAATGAGTATAAAATCAATCATAATGAAGAGCCAGGAATTATCAACGATAAACAACTTATATAGATTCTTCCTAAATACTTAAATTTTGCAGCTAGATTCATAATTAATGATGATATATTCGTTATGGAGTAGTCACATGTATAGGAATGAATACATGTTATCTCCACATTTCGTGGTCCACTATTCCCACTGCATTCGCCATTACTACGAAATAAGCACAATTAATATTAGGAAGTCTAATATTGTACATATTGTTTGCAACTCATACTCATACGAACATAATGCTAAGTCTGTTTGACTTTTTCTAAAACTTAAGGAAGAGATCTTACACTCAAACTACTAATATCTGTTAGAGTAGTAAGTTTACTAGACTTATTGCACGGTGTATACTGTTATTCCATCAAAATTAGTGACAGACAAAGCACTCGATAATGTAATGAGTTATTATTTTGCTAAACTATAATTTAGAATGATATACATCTTAATTATTGATGAACAAGGAGTATCGCCATGATTTTGCCTTTGGGCGAAAAGACCATGACATGCGTAGCGTTCACTCAAGCAGTGAAAAGAAAACTTAATCATAATGGATGAACAAGAAGTATCATCATAATTTCGCCTTTAGGCAAAACAATGACATACAGAGTGTTCACTCAAATAGTGAAGAGAAAATATTTAACCATAATTTGAACAAATGTATACCTCTAAAGATGAACTAGCAGTATCGTCACGATTTTACCTTTGGGCCAAAATCGTGACATACTTATTGTTCACTTAAAATATATGTTTTAAAGTTGAGCATGCAGTATCATCACAATTTTACCTTTAGGTTAAAATTGCAACATATCAAGCGCTCTCATAAGTGATGAGTCTCTTCACTTTTGAACAAACAGTATTATCATGGTGCTGCCTTTGGGCTAAAATCACAACATACCAAGTGTCCACTTAGAGGTGAAGAGAAACACGTGTAATCATAATTTAGAACAAAGTATACTTTAATGATGAAGTAACAGTATCATCATGTTTTTGCCTTTGGGCTAAAACCGCAACATACTAAGTGTTCATTTGTAACTTATGTTCTGATGTTGAGCAAGTAGTATCATCACAACTTGCCTTTAGGCTAAAATTGTAATATACCAAGTGCTCGGATAAACAATAAGTCTCTCCATATGTGGGTAACCCCATAATCATAATTCAGGATAATAGATACCTAATGATGAACTAGTAGTATCGTCACAGTTTCGCCTTTGGGCTAAAACCATAACATACAAATTGTTCACTCATAGTATATCCTGAGGTAGGGGATGAATCTATGTCAATTACATTATAACATTTTATAATTATCACAACTGACGATCCGTCTTTGAACCAATCATCAATTGATAATTAATTACAAAACATAACTGACATTTTTCACTAATTTAGTATGTGTACTAAATTTCAATAATATAAACTAAATATATATGTTTTCATTCACCATGGGTCACTTTGGTAACCTCCATACTGGTTAAACTTATAACAAACTATAGTTCATGAAGATGACATGTGCATGCAAGACTAAAAATAAAGTTAAAACAATAAGCAACTAATATGACCCTAATGCATAAGTGTACAAACATTAATACAAGTTAAGCAAGAGCATGTCAAATCAATCATGTTATGACTCGAATACATCCGCTCGAAAAATTGTTCAAAATGGGCTTTTACGGCTCAAAAACGGACATTAGATGAGCCCGGAATTGCATAAAAAACGATAGATGTAAATTGGTTCCAATTTAATTTCAATTTTAGAAATTTAATTTTGGTTCTAGTGAATTCGGTTCTAATCAGATTCAGTTTAGATTAGTACTAAGACCATTTCAGTTCTAATTAGAAATTTGTTCGGCTCTTATCTAATTAATTGGTTCGGTCCCAGCCTAGTCCAATTTTCTAGTTCAGTTCCAATTATATAACTGGTTCCAGAGTCAAACGGGTCGAGCCAATATAGTTCAGGTCAGATAAGATACGATACAATGGGGTTGGTTCATAATGGCCGGTTCGGTTCAGACCAATTAAATTGATCCTGTTCAATTTAAATCGAGTCACTTCGGTTCACTAATACGAGCAAACTCAGTTAAAACTGTCAACTCAGGTCAAATAACCAATCTAAACATTTTAATCAGTTACAACTGACAACTTGTCACCTATAAACTGACCTAAATTAACATAAGGATGCTGCTACCGAAACCCTATGTCTCTAGTTTCTCTAATGGTGGTAGGCCCGACGGCTACGGCCTCCAATGGATCAGCTATTCTTACGACCGGCATGTACGAAGGGAAATGCTACGGGGACACGGCTATATGACACCAACTTAACATCAATAAATGTGCCAGTACAATCTGACCCAATTGGGAATTAAAATATTATTTTCTTAAATTGGTTAAAAGAGAACAAAGATAAGCGGGTTTGCCCGGCTCCCCGCGACCTGTTTCTCCTAATAAACCCAATTCTCTAATGTCTTAGCTTTTCTCTCTTTCTTTTTTTCAGTTCACCATTTTAGACAGAGAGCAGTGTAGAGAGGGCGAGAGCTCCCGTTAGGGCTTCGACTTCGCGAAGATTGGAAGGATATCAGCTATTTCCGTTGCAGTGCCTTCGTCGTGCTCCGTCGGTAAGTCCTCTCTCTTTCTCTTTCTTTTCCCTCTCTTATCAGATCTAAAACAAGTTGTTTTTTTTTTTGGAAGATGAAGAATTAGGGCTAATTTCTCTGTCGATTTGTTTGTGTTTAAATACTTTGGGAATCTTATCTGCAATGGTTAGGACTCTTATTCTGCAACCTTTGTACCTATTGGTCCCTTAATCTTTATGAGGATGATTACCATGGTGGAGTCTTAAACTCTAAAATAATAAAGATTAAGGGACCAATAGTTACAAAGGTTGCAGATTAAGAGTCGTAACCATTGCAGATAAGGTTCCTTAAGTATTTAAATACAAACACATCGACAGAGAAATTAGCCCTAATTCTTCATCTTCCAAAAAAAAATAACTTGTTTTAGATCTGATAAAAGAGGGAAAAGAAAGAGAAAGAGAGAGGACTTACCGACGGAGCACGGCGAAGGCACTGCGACGAAAATAACTGATCTCCTTCCAATCTTCGCGAAGTCGAAGCCCTAACAGGAGCTCTCGCCCCCTCTACACTGCTCTCTGTCTAAAATGGTGAACTGAAAAAAAGAAAGAGAGAAAAGCTAAGACATTAAAGAATTGGGTTTATTAGGAGAAACGGGTCGCGGGGAGCTGGGCAAACCCGCTTATCTTTGTTCTCTTTTAACCAATTTAAGAAAATAATATTTTAATTTCCAATTGGGTCAGATTGTACTGACGCATTTATTGATGTTAAGTTGGTGTCATATAGCTGTGTCCCTGTAGCATTTCCCATGTACGAAAGCCTTAAATCCAAGAGTTGACGGAAAACATTCGTGAAACAGGAAATTAAGTGGATTAATACCAGAAATCCTATACAGCCTGAAATCTTTGAAAAACCATTTTCCCATCAGACCTTTCGTAAACCTTGTGACGGTAAAAGACCCATCCTTATTGTTAAAACCCAAAACTAAAATAAGGTTTTACAACCAAACAATCTGTAAATCAAAGCCCTTATCGTTAAATTCAAAAACAAAATAAAGCACCTTTATTTTCTTTATTTATTTTATTCATTATACAAGAGAAATTAAATAGGGTATGTAAAGATAAAACCCTAGCTTACAGGAAACCAGTCAAAAGCCACACAATAATCTCACTGAAACCATGGACTCGTCATTAAAGTTCTGTAAATTATCTGTCCACAAACGTTCATTCAAAATAGTAAAGTGAAAACCTTAAAAGGATATAGGGTAACATCAAACCTAAATTATTTTATTGCACTTATAGGTTTTGAGTAGTAATATAAAACCCTTTAACTTCAATATGATTCTCACGATTCAATCTCCGTTAAGAAACGAGAGAGTATGAATATTAGAACTCAATGCTCTGATACCATATGTTAAACATTATGTTCACGTACTACCAATCATGCGGAAATAATATACGAATTAAGGATCTTGATAATCATGCTAACCACATTAATTTAATTAAGGAGACATACCTTAGATCGCGTATTCAAAATCATCTCGAAGCATTGAAACTAATAGAGTGATCTGAATCTGGATTTGTTCTTGTGCCGAAGATAATCCTTCAAGGGATTTTTGTACTTGATTTGTCTTAAATCCAATTACCTGTTTGAACTTTAGTTTCTAGGAAAATGATCAATCGAAACGATTGAATTCCACTGTTACTGATTTCTCTTTGAAATTCCATGTTTTCAGAGTTCATCGTATTTGTTAGCGAATATTAAGTTTAACTATGCTTACCACTAATTCTAAGGATTCCTAGAATGGAGTATTTCTTGAAACTTAATTGTAGTACCGTTAACATTCTTACAGTTGAATCATTCATTTTTTGCTCCTACTTACATTTTAAATAAGGGGAGCTTACATGCTCATTACTGATTATGTGAAAGTGGCAACCCGTGTGTAAGAATTTATGGCCCACATAACCCAGTATGATGATCTATTGAGTTTGCAAACCATGGGCTTTATCTAAACCCAATCCCTTAGGCCCGTAGATTTAAGGGCTACCTTATTAAGTTGTGTAGGAAAATACCTAATTACTATCTATGATGGAATATGTTGTATATAAGTATATTATGGGTGATTAGGGTTCTTACTCTAACCCAATTCTAGTACCTAAAACCCTCCATCAGTTTGCACTCGCCTCTCAAGTTCTTGGTGTGTTATGGGTAGAGACATATATTTTGCAGGAACTAAGTTTACACCTACACATACAAATGGCATTCATTAAAAAAGAACTCGCTCGTTCGCTGAAATTAAGTGTGATTCTTTTTTATCTTTTTTTTTTTCTTTGTTCAGTTTTGAATCCCCAACAAATATTATTTCCCCAGATATGTATAGCCAGGTTTCGGTAATTCCATTTCCATTTCATCAAACAGATCCCATCAGTCATTTCTCTAACTATATCTCATAGTCTTAACTGAAATTTAATCAAGAAGTTTCTCTGATGAATCTTTACTGAATGATTTATTATAACAACTAATGCAACAAAGTCACTAACATCTTAGACCTCTTCCAAGTACCCCAACTTTCATCAAAGATAATTTTCCAAATTCTGAATAGAATTCTAAAGCTCAAAATAACATTTTTTTAAAAAGTAACCAACCCCAATTTTAGAGACTCTAGCCATATCTTCAGGCATGTCTGAGCCCTCAATCTCTTCACTCAGCTTCTCAATATTCTCCTCAGTCTTACGTTGAAGAGATTCTATCACATCCATCAGCTCTCTAAGGGCAAGTGCCATGGGAAACCTTTAAGGTAGGGGTTTGGGGTAGGGGTTTAAGGGAGTGAGGGAGAGCAAGTACCACGGGGTGATGGCGCCAGACGGCACAGTTTGTGCCGTGCCTATCCTGATGCCTATCTTGAATTTGCAGCTGCTATTAGCAAAGAGTTGGGTCCTCACCTCATCAAATAACTAGCAGCCTTAGCTATCCACAGAGAAGGCATATATATGCATGCATATCAAGTACTATAATATATATGTACACCCCTGCAATAAAGAAATATTTTAAATCATTTTGCCTATGTGAAATTAGGCAAAGATTGTGCCCCTCCCTCAAACTCCTTACTCCCTCCTCAAATCTAGGACCGGGGGAGGAGTTTGGATATTTGGGGTGCCCATGATACTTGCCCTAACCTCAAAAAATGTTTTTTTTGCTTGTTTAAGGTGTCCATAACACTTGCCCTAATAATGTGTGACCAGCAAAGACACCCTCCAAACAAGGCTTGCAAAAGTTGTGAGCATAGGGAGTTGTAATTGGAAGAGTCGTCACTTCCTGACAAAGTAGACAGCTGAACTCTTTCAGGAGTCTCGCTCTTACAGACATGTTCTGTGCATGCCTTTCAGTTCATCTGGATTTCCAGAATTCCAGTCCCCACAAGCTTTCTACTGACAGGTGGAGGTTTTTTCCATTTCCAGCAACTTTTTTCCCCAGCTTTGCTCATCGCCATACGCATGGCCAAGGTGTTGAGGTCATGAAAATGTATATTGGTTCATACATAGTCAAAACATACCAGACAAAGCATACACAACAGAGCGGGCAAAGCGAGCTGGAAAGGCTAATGCTTGCAGCGGGAAGATTTCTCTATTAACCTGATGATTTTTAAAAAAAGTCAGATTCAATCTTTGTAAGGATGCTCGAAAACAAACCAGAATTAAAGCTTCTTTTCTTTTCTAGGTTGCTGTCCAAATTCAATAAACCATAATTGAAGAACTATCAAGATTGTACTTTTGATTATGGCAGAAAAAAAGATTGAATAATATAATTTGGAGAGTTCAGTATAGCAGGCCTGCAATTGAAAAGACTCAAATCCACCGACCAGACTGCTCAACCTAATAAATGTTATGAAACTACGGCAAAACGGCTTCACAACTTAAGATCCGAGAAGCCTACCTCGGAATTTAATCTGTTCAGTGAGTTCTCAATTCCCAAAACAATTATTTAGCAGAGTTCATTAAAAATAAGACTTCCCCTGCCGGAAACTTCACTTGCACCCCCACTTGTTTTGTCTTAACACCCAATTTACTCGCCCTTTTACCACCACGCATGGGGTCTACATGGAGATGGATCGGAGGGCTAATTATTGTGAAGATGATCTCCTCATCATATAGATTTTAAGCACTCTAGTAGTTTCAACCATTTTTTTGAGAGGTTAAAAGTTTTTTAAAAAAATATGGTTATGTGATGATAATCTATATAATGAACACACCATTCTCACAAATAGCCTAAGTTGCAAGCCCACAGGCCAATGTAAATAGAGTGTAAGAATAGGCATGGGGTCTTAAACAAAGACAATAAAGAAAAAAAGAAATGGGGGAGTGCAAGTAAAATTCCACTTTCCATAGATCATTTGAAGGTGAAGGTTTAATTTCTTTCTTTAAGTTAAAATGGTTTGACAACCAAAAGTTGATCCATTCACAGACTACAAATTGTGTTGGATGTTTTTACATCTTACTATCATAGATTAAAGAACATAAAACTTCACTTTCCAGGGTAGTGCTACAGCTACAGCTAGCTGCAATACATGGTGGATGTGCAAGTTTTACAAAAGGTGCGATTTACGAGGAAATGCAAAATCCACACATCCACCGTTCATTACAGGTTGTTGTAAGTTTAGCATCCACTGTTTAATCTAATAAGATAAAAGGAAAGGGAGTTATTGCCATAAAAATTCTATACATTTTGGGAAAATACCAAAAAAGAAAAAGACAAAAAGGAGCTGGCCCTCCCTTTTTAAAATTTCTTTTCCAAAATTACCCTAGTCCAGCACCGACTTACAGTTTTACGTCTTCCTGTTCTTTAACTCATTTCCATTTCCAGACAAAAAGGGAGTTATTTCCATTTCCAGCAAAATGAAACCATGGAAACCAACCTTAAAAGATTATATATACAACCAATTCTTCCCATTGTTCATATCTTCTTGAAACTGCACTGATTTTAGGGCATCATTAGTTGCTTATCAGAAAAAGTGCAAACCTATCAAAATTTTCTAGTTTTCTGTTTCTCTGTTTTTCTGACTTTAGAGCACCCTATTATTCTCTACAATTTCAATTTACTTTCATGATTAATACCTCCTAACTCCATTAGAATCTAGAAAATGGCAAAAGTGACCAAAACGCCTTGAGATAAGAGATCGAGAGACGTGGGTCAGTTGAAGAAGAAGAAGAAAAAATAAAGATAAAAGAAACAAAAAAAAAAAAAAAGGAGGGGGGTGTGTATTTTTTTTTTGATAGTTTAAACCATTACATGAGATGTAATGAGGTGCCCCAAAGGTTTGAACTCAAGACCTCCCCCATAGGGGAGGGGATGTGTATTAAAAGGTGTGTCCGTTTGGAATAAGGGTAATCTTGGGGAAAAAGACTAAAACAAAAGGGTCAGCCCATTTTTGTTATTATTTTAAAAAGCTCTCCAGATTTGGTATTTACCCAAATGTAGAGAACTTTTGTGGCAATTACTCAATGAAAAGGAAAAAACAATTGTGAAAGTAATAATTGTACTTAAATAACTATAATAATAAAAATCAAATCACCACAAAAAGCTTTTACCCCATTAATTGGGGGACCATGCTATTTGAACATTGAGATTAAATGTTATAATTGTAACATTGTACTGTGGGGTTCACATGGTTACACTTCAAGAGTTAAAATTTTGTAAGGTTGTTTTATTCACTATGCAGATCATCATCACAAAAAATTAGACCATTCTAAAACTTTTAACCCTATCAAAAATTGATCGGAAATTGATTGTAAATTAACAGTGAGAAGTGAACGGTGAAGAAAAGAGTCAATTTTTTATGTGGTTAGAGGTTTTAGAATAGACTAATTTTTTGTGAGGATGAGTGAAGAGAACCACCTCACAAAATTTCAGATCTTAAAGTTTAACCATGTGGGCCCCACTAACCAATGTTACAATTCTCAATGTTCAAATAGCATCGTCCTTAATTAGGTGCCTTGTCAGGGAAAGTTTTAGGGAGCATCCTAAGATTAAGTAAAGATGGTAAAAGTGGAAATGGAACCTTACTTCGATAGTACTGCTGAGGATGTTGAAGATGATGCAGTGTGGCTTTACTGCTACACCTGGTGACATCGCTACGGACCCATCGAGCCTCCGCATGATTGTACTTCTCATCTTCCCAGTGTTGAAATAGCCCGTCCCCTCTGAAGCGTACGCATAAAATTTCAAGTCTATAGAGCACGCCAACTATTTTGGTTGTTTGGTTCCGACGGCCAAAATATCTAGATGTCCAAATATTTTGCAGGAACCAAGTTCACTCATACAAATGGCATTCACTAAACAAAACAACTCTCTCATTCCCCAAAATTTTGTTTCTTTTTTTTGTTAGGATTTTCACCACAAACAATGACAAGCAAATATTAACACTAAAAAAAATAGAGAAAAGAGATAAAAGAAAACACAAACGATTTACGTGGTTCACCACTCTTTGGCTACGTCCACGGCAAAGAACAACTTCTTTCACTAAGATCGAAGGGATTACAAAGTAAGCCACACACTCAACTACTCTCACAAGCTTCTCTCTAGCTTGCTTCTCAAACTTCTCTCTCTACAATATTGCTCTCACACTCTTCTCTCTACCTTCAGACTCACAACCCTTTCAAGAGATCTCACACTCTCAATGTTGTTTTTCTGAATACTTTAGGCTAATGCCCTACTCCTATATTTATAGCCTCTAATAGGTATCCCAATCCTAGAAGGAAAAGGGAATCCTAACTAAATATGAAAAGGAAACCCACCTAAAATAGAAGTTCCCTCAAATATAAGAGAAAGGAAGTTTCTAAAGCCCACCTAAAATAGAAGTTCCCTTAAATACAAGAGAAATGAAGTTTTTAAAATTTTAATTGATTTTTCCAAAACATCACAAATCTTCACCTTTTGGAAAAACTCTACTTCACATACTCGTTCTTCTCTTCACGCTCATTATCATCACCTTTTGGCAAAATACTTGCAGCTTCATCTTCAATCTTCTTTGATCCCTTTATCTTCATCTTATTATTGTCTTTGCACTTCATCATCAATCATCCATATTGAGTAACTCTCAAGTTGCTCTCCATCTTGGGAATCACACTAACATCATCACCAATCATCGCATCATCATCATCTTCAAGCTTGCATATCTCAAACACAGCATATGTTTGAGCCACATCTTCTTTCTTCAATATCTCCTTTTCTACCACTTTGGTAGACTTCATCACTGGCTTCTACTCCTTTGCAACTCTTGCAATTGCTCCACCTGCTCTATCAACTCTACTAGCTCCAACGGCTCTACCAACTGCTCCACCTACTCTACCAAAATTTGTATTCCCTAAAAGGACATACAAATTATTAACCCTCTTTGCCATGAATATGATACGAGAATTCCTTTTAATTTTCATGAGCCCATACTTCACATCAACCTGACAACCCTTCAAATCCAGCGCACCCAAGGATATTACATTCCTTTTCACACTAGGAACATGATGCACACCAGTCAATGTCCTCAACAAACCATTTGTGGTCTTGATTTTGATTGTTCCAATCCCTACCACATTACACATCGCATTGTCACCCATATAGACTTTACCAACTACAGGTGTGTAGGAGGTAAACCACTTTCTATGAGGACATATATGATAGGAACAAGCAGAATCAAGAATCTATTCTTTCGCTTTCGTTTCTTTATCGATAATTGACAGGACCTCTCCACAATCCTCATCATCTAACTTTCCAATGGCTATAGCAGCCGTTGTCTTCTCCTCTTCTTTCTTTTTCTTCTCAGGACAATCTCGTATTATATGCCATTTCACTCCACAGTAGAAACATTCCAACTCCATGATTGGTTTCCTCTCTATCAAGGCTCCACCTTTCCATGTACCACTTCCACTCTTCTTCCATCCTTGAACAAACAAACCTAGTGACTTATCATGTTTCTCTTCCGCTTCTTCAAACTTTTCATCGGAGAATATAGTACTCTTTGCTTGTTCTAAAGTGATAGTGTCTCTACCGTAAAGTAGAGTCTTAATCAAATGCTTATGAGTACGGTGTAATGATGCAAGCAAAAGAACTGCTTTATCCTCATCCTCTAACTTAATGCCAACATTAGATAAATCACAAAGAACTCGTTTGAACTCACCTAGATGTGTGTATAGATTTACACCCTCTTCTCTTACGAAAGAATACATCTGTTGCTTCAAAATCAGTCGATTGGTAAGACTTTTAGCCATGTAAAGGTCTTCCAACTTCTTCCATAGTTCTATCGCAGATGTTTCCTCCATTACATCATACACAACTTCATCAGACAATCCCGAACGAATAGTACTTACCACTCTTGAATTGATATTCTCCCACTTCTCATCATCCATCTTTGCTGGCTTCTTTTCTTTCCCACGCAACGCATCATCTAAACCTTGTTGAACCAAGGCATCTTTCATCCGAAGTTGCTACAAGGAAAAATTCTTCTTTCCATCAAATTTCTCTATTACCATTTTCCCATCTCCAATCGTAGCAAAAGCCGCCATTGTTGATCACTAAAAGCTCTGATACCAATTGTTAGGATTTTCACCACAAACAATGACAAGCAAATACTAACACTAAAAAAAATAGAGAAAAGAGATAAAAGAAAACACAAACGATTTACGTGGTTCACCACTCTTTGGCTACGTCCACGGTAAAGAACAACTTCTTTCACTAAGATCAAAGGGATTACAAAGCAAGCCACACACTCAACTACTCTCAAAAGCTTCTCTCTAGCTTGCTTCTCAAACTTCTCTCTCTACAATATTGCTTCTCTCTACAATATTGCTCTCACACTCTTCTCTCTACCTTCAGACTCACAACCCTTTCAAGAGATCTCATACTCTCAATGTTGTTTTTCTGAATACTTTAGGCTAATGCCCTACTCCTATATTTATAGCCTCCAATAGGTATCCCAATCCAAGAAGGAAAAGAGAATCCTAACTAAATATGAAAAGGAAACCCACCTAAAATAGAAGTTCCCTCAAATATAAGAGAAAGGAAGTTTCTAAAACCTACCTAAAATAGAAGTTCCCTTAAATACAAGAGAAAGGAAGTTTTTAAAACTTTAATTGATTTTTCCAAAACTTCACATTTTTTTCAATTTTTCCAGTCTTGGAATCCTAACGAAAATTATTTCTCATTATATGTAGGGTATTCAGAACTCTTTCTCAGAGCTATCACACAAATCTTAAGAGTCAATTCTCTAGCTATCTCAAAGTCTAAACTCTCAAATAAAGTCAAGAAGTTTCTCTCACTAATCTGTCTTTACTAAAATGATTTATTATAACACCTAATGCAACTAAGTGACTAACATCTCACACCTCTCCCAGATGCTTAACTTTTCATCAAAGAATCACAACTTTCAAACTGAATAGAATTCTAAATCTTATATAAAGAATTTCTCTTTAGTAAAAAATTTACTGTAACAACTAATTCAAATAGGTCACTAATACCTCAGAGCTCTCCAAAGTGCCCAACTTTTTATCAAAAGAAACCCAAGTTTCAAACTCTGAATAGAATTCTAAAAGGTTAAAAAAAAAAAAGTGAGCCCAAATCAAAGGAAATACATCTCACCATTTTGATTATCTTGTGAGAAACCCAACATCATCTTCAAACTAGGGAAACATGAGAGAAGGAGAAGAGACTACAGAAGGGTTCTCTTCTTTCAAGTGTTCTTCCACCATTTCATTCACAGACCTTGTAGATAAGGGATGAAGGGCCAAACTCCACTCAGATACAAAACCTTTAACCAAACCATCTTCTCCACTTCATCCATTTCTGCTTCACCTCCTCTGGTCTCAGACCAAGATACTGACAAAACTATCCAAATAAAAGCTCATTTCTCTTGTTCATGGCTTTATTTCTCTGCATTAAAGGGGTCTTATCTTTGCCACCTCTGCTGCTAAATCTACTGCAATTTCTGCATCACTGATGTTGTTGGAATTGCCCTCTACTGTTCAAACTTCAAAAAAAGTTTGCTAGGAGTTGAAGGGTTTTTCGTGGAGTTTGGGGAAAAATAGATGAACCCTTAAGGCTCGGATTTTGATCGACGGGTTAGGGCAAGTACTATGATATCTCCCAAATTTAGGGCAGTGATAGACGGAGTAAAGGGTAACAAAGGGCGTGAAGGGCCACACTCCCTTTGTCGCCCCCATTTTTTTTTTCAATTTTTTTTCTCGAAAGTTTATTTTTGTTGTATGTATGTTTTGGTATATTTCGAAACACCAAGTCTATGGGGCCCACTTAGATACAATCCAATAGCAGATATTTGGTGTGATTGTTCTCCTCACCATGTACATCACAAAAAATCATCACATTCTAAAACCTCTAACCCCATCAAAAGTTGACTCTTTTCCTCACCATTCTTTTCAATGTTAATTTTCAATCAACTTTTGAAGGGGCTATAAATTTTATAATGGAATGATTTTTTGTAATGATGATCTAAATAGTGAGAAGAACAACTTCACCAAATATCAACTATTGGATCATATTCAAGTGGGCCCCACATACTTGGTATTTTGAAACATACTAAAATATTTTTACAACAAAAATAATTTTTTGAAAACAAAAAAAAATTAAAACCAAAAAAACAGTGGCGACAAAGGAATTGTCCCACAATCCCTTTGTCGCCAAATCATTTTTTTAAAAAAAAAAAAAGTTTGGCGACAAAGGGAATGTTGCCCTTCACTCCCTTTGTCGCCTACTACTCCGTCTGGTGCCCTCTAGCTCTTTTGTCGATTCCTCTTTCCTCTATTCTCATCCCCAAATATGAGTAGATTTGAGGCTGAGGAGATGAGTTTGAGGGATAACTCCCACCTTAGTACTTGATTTATCCCTCAAACCTCTCCAATATAGAGGTTTAAGGCTGCTATAGTACTTGCCCTAGTAGACTAAAGATTCTTTTGAGAAGTAATGGGTTTCAGTGTTTCAGTTAGGGCTAAAAGTCGAGCGGGTTGGGTTGGGTTGGTGTTTTGACCAAGCCCAACCCAAGGTTCATAATCCTCGGTCCAACCCAACATCGGATGGGGAACTTATCAACCCAAGCAGGTTACATGTGGTTGATCGGGTTACTTCTGATTGACGAAAAATAATCATTGAATAGCTTAGTATTTTATAATTATAAACTAAAATAGACTATCACTTCCTCGCAAAAGAAAAGAGAATTTCTTGAACATCATATTCAAGTTAAGATGTTTCTCTTACGTCATTAGGGTTCATATATTTAATCTCACATAGATAATGAAGAAGATGGAAAAAGAACAAGGGAGTGGAGAGACAAGGAGAATTAATTTAGTCTAATATATATGAGGAAGATGTGAAGTGGAGAGACATTTATACAGATGCAAGAAAAGTGATTAGGATTTAAAAAGATGGGTCGCGGGTTGGTTGGGTTCAACCATGCAAGAGCAGAGCCAATTTAAAAGAGAATACGATGAAAGTCAGGTTGGTCGTGGGTTGGTTGGGCTCAACCCGTCCAGGCGTCCAACTTTCACCCCTAGTTTCACTTGATGGGTCATTGGGATTTCTAATTTTCTATCTAAGAGCTTCTTCTTTTTTTTATCAAATATTCAAGAACGGAGCCAATTTAAAAGAGAAGACGAATAAAAAATGCCCATTCTAAGGAGAAATTCTACTCGCCAGTGAGTCCCACGAAAACTCCACTTTGCTCTCTACGCGTGTGAGTAAATTATACGCATGTGATTTAATTAACTCTATTGACAAATCACTCTACACAAACCCCTTAATTTTTCTCTATTAACATTACATTTATTTCTTCAGTAGTGCTTTTTGGATCGACCAAATTGTTGATCCAATGGAGCTCTAAGGAAAGATTGCATTGTTATTTTTCAAAATGAGTTTACATGTAGGGCTATATAGAGGACTAATTTTGGGTGATGATATTCTCATTTGTCCTCTATTTAGTTCTAAGGATAATGCACTTAATTATAAGTCCCACAAATCATATGGTGGGGTCTTGTTGTCCCACATTAAAATTGGGTTTACAAAATCATACCTATGAGTAGAGAACCTCATCGTAAATCAAGGCATATTTAATTGAAGATTTGTTTAAGCCAAAGATCAGATTGGTTGCTAGAGTGATTCAAAGTATAGTTTCATATTGTAGATTTTGATATCAAATCTCACAAAAGTGATTCATATTTAAATTTCAATCTAAATCTAAAAAATTTGAAAATTTGAAAAATTAATTAAAAATTTGTTTGAGGAGAAGAGTGGTTGGAAGCATGACTACCATATTGTAGATATTGGTATCATCTTTAAATTTCAATCCAATTCAACCATGCCAGTCCAATTTAAAAAAAAAAAGGGTAGGGAAGGGAACATTAGAAGAGCTAGACTGTTAGATGTTCCTCGTGATTTGTGTGATTAAAACTAGGGTTAAAAATTTGCTTCCTAAAATAAGAAATTGGATCAACACCCTGTGAAACTTCCAGATCAAAAGAACTAACATCATCAAAAGATTGAAATCAGTTCCCAGAATTCATTTCAATTGCATTGCACAAAAAATGCAATTAAAATGGGCTTTTTAGAGGTAAATTGATTTCCCATGGAATTGAATTCTAGAAGATTTCCACCTTTTGCTTTCTATGTAGCATGGCTCTTAAGACATCCTCTTGAGACTTGCTTCATATGTGAAGAAAAAAGCTCCACAATTTATGTTGAAGAGAAAAAGGTATAATTGTAGAGAAAAAGGCATTTCCAATGCAAATGTGGTTTGGTTGTTAGTTGTACCTATGTGGCATTTAATTAATTAAATGTTAAATTTTTTTAACCGTAAAAAAGAAAAGAGAAAATAAATTTTTAATGAGATTTGCTAAAAAAAGAGGAGAGAGAATAATATCTTTAACTGAATTTGCTGACTAGGATAGGAAGAAATCCTCTTGATGAACCTCTAGAACAAGAGGATGGACTAGAGAATGTCTTCTTATCTACATGCCACGTCATCTTAACATTAATGTCATGTTTGGATCGCGGAAATAGAATCACATTCTTGGGAATGACATTCTTGGAATGTTATTCCTGGGAATGGCATTCCCTTATTTTATGTTTGGTTCAACCAGGAATAGGAATATGATTCCTGCCACATTCCTATTCTAGTGTTTGGTTTGTGAAAGAATAGGAATCCGAAAAAGGTTAATTTTCTCCTTATACCCCTTCCAAATTTATACTATTAAAAACAAGCATAGAAACAATTTTTCTTTTTTTTTTGGAAATAAAAAATTAATTCATATTTTTTGTAACAAGCATAAAAACAAAAAATTAATTTATATTTATCATAACTCATATATACTCATTGGCTTATTTACCCTTTTAATCATGGAGTTAGATTGAAGTCGCGATTAGGAAAAAGATTAAAAAAAAGAGAGAGAGAGAGAGAGAGAGAGAGAAAGAGAGAGAGAGAGAGGTTGAGGTGTCTAAATATGATTTAGGATTATATATGTAAATAATGAAAATACGTAAGGGCAAGATTGTCTTAAAAAATATCATGATCGATTCCGGGGGAATGGGAATGGCAATCCCACCTCCCCCCGGGGATTGATATTCCCCCTAAATTGGGGAATCTCAAATTCTTGGGATTGTGATTCCGACCTAATTCCACGGACCAAACACAAGCTTAGAATCACATTCTTGGGAATGTGATTCCATTCCTGTAATCCAAACATGTCACAAATGAGCACATCTGCATTGGAGAGAGTTTTAAGAATAAATTGGATATACTTTTTATGTGACACACCACTTTTGAGTAGATCATGCTTCCATTGGAGAGGCTCTAAGGATAGTGCACTTAATAATCTAAGTCCCAACAATCACATGGTGGGGTCTTGTTGACCCACATTAAAAGAGGGTTACAAAATCATATTTTTTGAGTTGAGAACCTCGTTGTAAATCAAGGGAATTTAATTGAAGATTTGTTTGAGCCGAAGACCAGATTTGTTTAGAAGCGTAAGTCTTGGTATCAAATCTTACTCAGGATTCATCTTTAAATTTCAATCCAATTAAAAAAAATAAAATTTCAACGTAGTTGCGGTAATCAAGATCTACAAAACTAGTCCAACGTTAACACTCGTTTATTAGTCCCGAGATGATCCAATGGCCGAAAGTGTAAAAAAAATAAAAAATGCAACCGTACGAACAAATGTTATAGTACAGAAGTTTTTTTTAGTCTCTTTCTTTTTTTT
Source organism: Macleaya cordata (assembly GCA_002174775.1). Classification (NCBI taxonomy): domain Eukaryota; kingdom Viridiplantae; phylum Streptophyta; class Magnoliopsida; order Ranunculales; family Papaveraceae; genus Macleaya; species Macleaya cordata. The sequence continues at coordinate 177,727 of MVGT01002023.1, forward strand.
TTGATACATGAAGTATTTTAGTAATTAAAATCCAACGGCTGCTAATCACTTACAGGGTGATTTTGATATCGTCGGTTTACCAAGCAGGGAAGGGAATATTAGAAGAGCTAGACTGTTCGATGTTCCTCGTGATTTGTGTTATAATCCTTCAAAACGAGGGTTAAAGATTTGCTTCCTAATATAACAAGAAATTTGATCAACATCCTTTGAAACTCCCAGATAAAAAGATTGAAATACTTTGTTTTCTTTCTCCTAGTGCTGCTTCAGGTGTGAATTGCTGGTATGGATTCTTTAAAAAAAAAAAATTAAAATGGACTTTTCAGAGGTAAATTGATTTCCCATGGAGTTGAAATCTAGAAGATTTCCACCTTTTGGTAGGCGGAAATGGCCCAATTAGCATGTAATTCAATTACGGGGATTCCAATTCTGTGAATATCGTGGGTTTAAAATGAATTCAGACATGCATCAAGAGAGATGAAAATACGCATAATTAACTTCAAGCTGCAGGTCTTTAAAAACACACACTTACTAAAGAGGTTCATTTCAAGAACTTTACAAACTAAGGCCCGCCCCTGGTCGAAAACAGGAGCGACTCTCACCATTGTAGCCAAACACTAGTCAAATAACTAAATAGGAACTCCAAAGATATTGTGTTGTTGACATGTAATTAGGAGTAAACAGACTTCGCAATCGACAAAACAAACGAAAACAACATGAACTCCAGGCAATCAAAAATATTAAAGGATGAGAATAGCATCTAACCAATTTGATCTTTCCTTCAGAACGGCATTCTCTTTTCCCTCCCATACAACTTTTAGGTCTACTAGAAGTGTTTTTCTCACCCTTCTTCACTGGATTGTTTCCCATTTTGACTGTTGGCGAGAAATAACTTATTCTGTTCAGACATTAGCTAGTTTCTGTTCCTACATTTCTCCATGGCCCTTGGAGCTGCAAATAGTCACAGATATAAAGGAATCAACCAAACAATCAACTCGAAACAAAGAAAGAGGAGGAGTTTATTTGCTTGGCGTGTAAAATGGGTTTCTTAAAGTTCTTGTCGCTAAGAAATGACAAAAGAAAAATGCAGATATGACATTCTTAGCAGAGACACACGTGCTGAAACTCCACATCCGTTAAACAAAGAAAATATAGCATTTTCATGATTCAACCGTTAAAACTAAATTAACTTATAATAAGTGAGTTATTGAATGAAAATGAGTAGGAAGAAGAGTCCAATAAAGTAGCATAGTTGAATTATCTAATGTTATGGTTTGTCGAAGACATATATACCCTTTAGGAATTATGACGAAATAGTTCAAGTTATCTATTCTTTATAAGAATTTGTACTATCTACTTAACATTTCACTTAAGAAAAAACTAATCCAGAGGCTAGAGGGCAGTTTCAGAAGATTGGCAGAAATGGCTGCATTGTAACTTTAGAAACTTTTGCACTAAATAGTATAGAGTCATTTGATTATGCAATTTAAAATTTTAAACAAAAGAACGAGGAATTAAAAGCATTAGAGGATTAATTACTAGTTCTTTTACTGTCCTACTCAAACTTTTAAATATTTCAGTTAGCTAGCTGGACTTACCAGTTACAACTTACAACATATTGGGTAAGTTGTTTGGAGGATAACTAATGCTTAAGAGAATTTATACGAATATCCAATCAGATAAGTTTTGTGTAGATCTCCCAAATAAACCCACTAAAATGGTGCTTCTCCCGCATTTATGCCATGTGCGTGACAATTGTTGGTTGGATGGGTTTTCACATCTACTTTAGCAATATTACTCCAAGCCACAATATGAATTGCATACTAACCCCCTAGACGCCTATCATCACTTAAAAGTTAAAACTGGTGAAAACAAATGAAGAATAAAGGTGAAATAAAATACCCAGGCCAATGGCATCAGTGCTCTTCATGATCCTCAACCTTTTACACGAATCGATAAACATTCTGCAACACATTAGAACCAGAGTAAGATTGGTGATGCAATATTGAGTCTATTTATGACTGGTTTTGGTCGATTTATAACATATGTGATCATCATTGACTTATATATCAGTAAATAAGATTGTAATAATCAAATGCTAAATCATCTTGGGTGATGTGTTCGCAATTGTGGGTGGTATGAGCATTTCACTATCCTGTCCTTCAGGAATTACATCCATGCTACACAGCGACTTCCTTCCTCTTCTGAACTCACCATCATAGAAGGTAGAATGGCATTTGAGAAGTATAAGAAGTACTACAGATCTTGGCAAATATGATAAATTTCATTTCTTAGTTCAAAGTTCAACAGTTTCATTGCTGTTGGCTCAAGAAGGTGTACATGTAGGGTCTTTTTTATGACATTGTACAATGTTTCTCTGGTAACTTCACATTTTACAACAATCCAAAGGACGTTGCAAATAAGATGTTTATGGTCTTTGCAACTTCCCAGTATCTCACAAATGTCTGCTCACAACTCATAAGCATTAACAACAATTGTACTCTCATGCTCATGACTACACGTCATGGTTTTTCTGAATTTGTGTCCTAGTAACATTTATATTAATCAAGACAATTTCCAAAAATTTCATTTGGAGTTAATAGTATAAATAAGAAAACAAAATTTAAGAGGAATAAATGTTAGAGACTAAGGTAGAAAGAGAAGAGAGCTTACTCCCATGGTACATCTCCCACAAGCATCCAGTCACCATCTTTATCCTCATAAGTAAGGACATCCTCCGATCCATGTAGAAGATCCCGCAGTTTGCTCTCACTTAGCATTTCACTTTCTTGAGCTCCATGGGACCCACATTGACCTAATATCATACAGAAACAGCAGTAACTGGATCTATGGTAAAAATGGTGTTTCCCTTCAAATGCAAACCAATAATGTAGGATAAAATAAAACTATATAAATGACCTGTTGACCTCAAAATTTCTACAAATTAAGACTACAATAACTCACCAATAGTAAAACAGCTGAACATCTTCTCAAGAGCAGAAGAGAGCTCTTGATACGTAGAGTAATTTCTCAGATCGATCTTCCTCAGATAAGGAGCACCGTCCATGCTGACCTTGACAAATAGTGGACCTGGGCCTGGTTTCCCGTCAACTTCATCATTGTTCTTTGAAGAAGTGGCCAAAGTGTTTTTCCTGAATGATCTGATTGGTGGCCAACCTACAACTTGTGCCCTGCCATGAAACGAGTCAGTGACACTGTACATGGTGAACCCAAAGCCATTTCATGGAACACTTCAGAAAGTACTCACTTGGCAGCCGGAGGATTACTAGTGTTATTAGAAGTTTTTAATGGTGGCCAACCTACAACTTGTGCCCTGTCATGAAAGGAAGGTCAGAGACTCTGTACATGGTGAGTCCAAAGCTATTTAATGGAAAACTTTAGAAAGTACTCACTTGGCAGCCGAAGGATTACTAGTGTTATTAGAAGATTTTGTTGGTGGAAACATTCCAACTTGTCCCCTGCCATGGAAGGAAGGTCAGGCACTCTGTACATGGTGAATCCAAAACCATTTAATGGAACACTTTAGAAATTACTCACTTGGCAGCCGGACGATTAGTAGTGTTATTAGAAGATTTTATCGCAGGAAACATTACAACTTGTGCCCTGCCATGGAAGGAAGGTCAGTGACTCTGTACATGGTGAATCCAAAACCATTTTATGGAACACTTTAGAAAGTACTCACTTGGCACCCGGACGATTACTAGTGTTATTAGAAGGACCCATCAGGTTATGGCTACTTTCATTCACAGCATGAGGCCCATCCTTTAATCCTTTCAGGGGTAAAATCTCTTTAAGCAATCCTGGCTGAGATCCAGTGCTCTCCTTTACAGAAACAGATTGGACTCCTGTGTTTGTAGAAGGCTCATTCATGGCATCCGAAAACCCTCTTTTGTTGCCTAATACAGCTGTCTTCTGCGATGAGGAAAAGATACCATCTTTTGAAGGAAGCAATGGGAACAATTGCTTCTCGTCGAGTCTCCCTGAACTAAGCAAGCAAAGCTCTGGATCCCTTTCAGGAGACTGAGATCCAGGAAGCCCAAGCCTTAGCTCTGTCGCTTTCAGATTCAGATTGCTCTTCTTTTCCTCAGACAAGCTCGAGATTACAGAGCTATCATCTGAAGAACAGTCAGATAATCCCATGTAGTTACGCTCTTTCAATCCTGACTCCAAAGGGGATGAAGAATTCACCACAGATACATTACTCTGCCCCTCTTCCACAACACCATGCAGCGTTGTAGACATTAGGTTTACAAACTTCAAATTTAACTTTTAACCTGCTTGCAATCAAAACCATCAAAATTTCTTCAATACAAAACCCATAAGGTCTCCAAATCTTAGATGTTCTATTTCCTAAAGAGAACTGAAAGATAATTTGAATGAGAAAATATGAGATTTTAATATACTAAACATCATTGGCTGCCTAGACAAGTTAATCAAATAAATCCCATATACCAAAACTTTAACAACTCTACTGCTAAGTAAAATGAAGCTTGAAACACTGTTTAGGTCTCCAGTTCACACCAAATAAGTTTTATTTTTTCACAGAAAAAAAAAAAAGAAAGAATAAGAAGAAAAGGGATAAAAAGTTGAAAGGATAAAACTCCTCTCAACAAAATGGACCTTGAAACTAGAACAGGAGCGGAATATTCAAAGTTAGAAATTTAAAGGAAAATTGAGACAGCAAGAATCCTAATCTCTGGGGAATTTTATCTTCCCAAAAGGCGAAAACCCTAAAATAAACAATTCATGCCACATTAAAGATCACTCCCCTTTATTGACTCTACCTTATCGGAATCCATAAAACTTATCAAGAATACAGGTCTTAATTTTTCAGATATTCATCTCATCAAAAAAAAAAAATTCAGATATTCAAGATGACTACTGATAAAAAAAACAAAAGAAGAACCCTAACATCAAAATTTCAACTACACTTAGAAAATAGCGATCACATATGATGCAGCTTTGCTATGACCTACCTACCCCTAATTAAACTCCAAGTGAAGAAAAGTTACAAATACTTAGAAGTGAAAAACAAAATTCGTCTAGTACAGACTACAGAGCAGAACAAAATCACTAACTTCATCCAAATCAAACTCCTTTTTAAACAAAAACAAAATGGCATACATAAACTAGAAATCAGAACAAATTTCAGCAGTTTATGTTTAGAAGAAGATAATTCCAGAAAAAAGGAAGCCAAATGAACAAAACCCAAAGCTTACAAAACCTAAAAATTTAGAAATCAAGAAAAACAGACAAAAAAAAACTACAATATCAACCTAAAATACACCATTAAACCCGAAATCAATACCGACAAAAATGTAAAAATTTTGAAAAAAAAAAAATCAGAACCATTTACAGAGAAATTAGCCTCAAATGAACCAGAAAAAATAATAACACTAACAGAAACCCTAATAGAAACAAATAACATAAAAATCGAGAAAGATCACTCAAATTTCAACCAAAAAAATTCAGAAAACTAAACAAAAGTTCTAAATCATACCTGAAGAAATTCGTGGATCAATTAACAGAAACTAAGAAATTTCGTGAACCTGAGGTGAAAAATTAGTGGAGCTAAGGCCCTTCCATTTCTACAGAAAAAAACAAATTCTTGAGCTGCTACTGATCACTGTGAAAATCGAAGCTGAAAGTAAGCTTTTTTTTTTTTTTTTGGTTCCCAGAAATTCTAACAGAAATTCGGACAGCTTCGTTTTATACTCTGCCGATCAACACGAGGAACTAAATCAACAGCTGTTATTTCTTTGATCAAATAGATCCCACCCGTTGATTTTTCTTATCTGATCGGATAATTATTATCTGTCTCTATTACGAATTTATTAGTGTTGAGGATCGAATTCTTTCAGGAGAAAAAGAAAAGAAAAAGGATATGTAAAGATGGTTTCTGGTTTTCTGCTTTTAATATTTTGACGAAATTGCCCCTATATGTTTTATTAATGACAATTATATCCTTTTCCCATAACTTTCTCATTTCCTTATTTAGATAAAAACAAATTTATACCTAAAATACCCTTAATTTTATTTAGAAAATACTGTTTTTATTTTTTATTTTTTCTACTTTGAATAAATTGAGTCTGAGATGAAAATTTGTCAAAAAAGAAAAGGTCACCAAGAAATTATGATATCTACGAAAATGATATGTCTAGCTAAATATGTGACATAGTAATTACTTGAATTGAATTTTCCACCTACTGCATTAGGGTTGTCAATTGATTACGTTCGTGGTCCAATAAGTTTAGAATATTTTCTTAATCAAGAAACCATGTAAACATGAAGAAAAGAAAAAAAAAAAATTGATGTAGAACTTTATTTGGTTGGGTCGTTTAAATTCAATGTTTAAAGGGAAAAGCGTGTGGTCCTGTATCCATTATGAATCATCTATCGATTTAGTGCAAATTCTTTTGAATCAATTCTAAATGAAGTCTAATTAAATAAAAATCTAATTCATTGGTAATCTATTAGTTATTTGTAAAATGATAATATGAAGTATCGTTATCATATCTTTTTATTTTTTCTTAAACATATGAGCAAATCTTTCTAATTAGTTAACAATCTCTCGTTTATCGCCAAAAAATTTTCATAAGAAAGAATAGAAGGCGATATATCAAGGTTTATAGAATTGACAATACAATTTGGTGGGAATGGATCCATCCACCAATCTCTCGTTAATCCCTGTTTTATATATAAATTTTATAATTTGTGTAAGTTCGTATTAGGCATGTATTTCTCAAATTGCAGTAAAATTCATACATTATTTAATTATATTATAATATTTTATTTTATATGAAATTATTTAAAAAATATTTCAAATTATAAAAATTATAATTTTTTTACCCTGATTTCTCAATTTATACAAATAGTACTCAAAAATACGTATGCCAATTTACTAGCAAGTATGTTTGTGAATTTATTATTTTATTTAAAAATAAAGTAAAAGTAAATTGAAAAAATAAAAATATTAAAAAGGGTAAAAAGGGAAAAAGAGGTGAAAAAGTGAAGGTCACGTAAGGGAAGGGGGCAGTTAAGTAGGAGGGGACAGAAGAAAACAGGGGCAGAGAAATACGGGGAGACAAGAAAGCGGCATTTGAAGTGGTTTTGCCGGGTGGGGAACCCAACACCCAACCCAATCCGGCAATCTTCCCCCTCTCTCTACTTTCTCTCTCTACACTTTCTCTCTCTACACTTTTCTTTCAACCAATTTCATCATTACTTTCTCTCTCATCCTTCCCCAATTCCATTAAACAAACAACTTTTTTTTTTTTCATTATTATTTTTTTTTAATTCAAGTCCTTTTCATAATTATTTATTACCAATTTAGCACACACTCGTTTTTTTACTTACTAGTCATCATTAACTTCCCCACTAGTCCCCCGCACGCTCGACCTCACCATTACTTGCTTAAATGTACTCTTCTTGCCAAATCATCCTGTTCCTCCCACGCTTACATCATCACGCACGTCAGGTACACCTATTGCCCTTGACGGGTCGGGTGACACCCATGTCTTAACCTTGACCCATTGGCCAAATTGTTTGATTTAATGGGTGGATCTAAGTAACCAGAGTGCGGAGTGGGAGCAGGGGCGAGAGCGGGAGCGTCGAAACGCCAAATTTAAAGGTGTTTGAGGCTCGGGGTGTCTTCGGAGCACTTGACTTACTCTCATGTTGTTGAAGTTTTAATTGTTGATCGACAACTTAACTACCGTTGATTAGACTAAAATTAACCAGATTATTAAATAAATTTTTATTAGCTAAATCATTAAATAGTTAGTGAAATAAATTATTAATTTATTGAGTATTTTTTTATAATAATATTCTTTTTTTTAAAAAATTATTATTTTTTGTGTTACTTATTGTTAATTATATTAATGCTATTTAAGTTATACTATATTTATAATAATTTAAATTTATAATAACTAAAAGTTATTATTTTTTATATTAATTATATTTAATTACTAAAGAAATAATTTTTCACCGGCTAGAGTAAGAAATAGTAAGTGAGAAAGACAACTATATAACGTGTGCGTTAAGGACAAATGATAAGGTTATTTTTGAACTAGTTTTTTTTGCCAGTTAGAGGTCTTCAAATCAATTGATTTTTTTTTAGACACAGTATTATCATTATTTATAAGGTGTCCATAAAAAATTAGCTCAATCAGAGATATCTAACCCTCTAAATAAATCACTTTAAATGTTAGTCGTTCATTCATACTATGAAGTCTAGATTAAGTGTTAGTGGTGTTATAGGTCTCCGATTAAGTTGATTTTTTTTTAGATATGATCCAAATAGTATAAATAACATACATGTAAAAAATTAGTCAACATTAATAAGAAAAATTAGACATTTAAAAATATTTTATTGATCAGACGCTCTGAAAATATGGAACCGCGCTCTAAAAATTTTCGAACCGTGGATCGAAGGCACTCCTGCTCCCAAGCCGCAAGGCATTTTCAGTTACTAAGGATTGGATTCCGGTTAGAGTTGAGGGAATATGGTCTCTGCTTTTTAGTTACCTCAAATTTATTCTTACACTTGGCTTACATTGAATTATAGGCTCACGTGAAGATAATCTAAGGGTTAATTTTTTGTAATGTGATATCCTCATAGATCTATATTATTCTTAAACTTTTAACGGTAAATTAATAAATTCAAAAAAAAAATTTATTTAAATTCAAATCTTCGCCCTTGATTCTTAACTGTTGATTTTCAATTAATATTTAATAAAGTTATAAGTTTTAGAATTGGTTGACTTTTTTTGTGAAGGTGATCTACATGGTGAGGAGATCGCCCAATCTCAGCTCTTGGATACAATCCAACACCAATCCGATTTAGGTATGAACTGATTTTCTTTAACCGCTGTTATTGGGGCTCTCACTTTTATATGGGGGCTTGCGCAGTCAAGGTGCTCTCTAAATTTTTTTAAAATGGTTAAGGGGAGGGGGCTTGTTTTTCTCTTTTTCACCCTATCAAGAATGTATAACTACACCCCCACCACCACCTCACCGCCTCCACCTCTGCTGCCATCACCATAATGTAGAGAGAGATAGGATAAGATAAAGATGGAGGTGTGAGGTGGCGGTGATGGTGGCAACGATGGTGGTGGTGAGATTGTGTTGGTGGGGGCGGGTGAGGGTGATGGTGGGGTCGCCAGTGTAGTTGTTTTGTGGTGATAGTGGTGGAGTGTATTTAGTTGTTTTGAAAATAATTCCCCTAGAAAAATCACAAATGAGAGAACTTCACCCTTGACCATTTTGGGATCCCTAATAACACCATTGTTTTCTGCTTTTTTTTTTTCTCTTTGTCCCAATGGCATTTTTCAAAATCTTATATTGAACTAGAATAGGGTTATTTGGGCATAAAATTTGACAATTTGGGTTTTTTATTATCAGAAGTTCAAATTTAAAAAGTTGGGTTGGGCCTGTCTGTAGAGTTTGACAACTTTGTGGGTTGGGCTTAGCTGTAGAGTTTGACAATTTGGAATTTGGGCACTAAAACTGAGCTAGGATTTTGGGTTTGGACCCTGTCAACAAAATTCAATGTATTCTTCCTCGTTAGGATTCAGTTGATTCCTCTTTTTTTTTTTTTTTTTTTTTTTGAAAATCCATTGATTCTTCTTATTTTATTTTTCTTTTGTTTAATAAAAAAAAACCCCATTGAATTTATTCTTCAAAATAAAATTAAAATCAGTCTGCTAGGAGGACAAATACTAGGCAACTGTGTAGAAAAATAATAAAATAAGTAAACCTTTTTGTCATGCTCATGCTTAATATCAAATTATTTGCCTTTCTATCAGTTCATTTCCAATTCTTTCATTTTGATTTTTGAAACCTCTATGCATCTTTAAGTACGTTATTTCTCAAACACTAGTGGAGAATTCTAGAGAGAAGATGGGTAGTGTTGCAGTACTACACCTTGAACTTGTTGATAAATGGACCTCAACAATTAGAGCTGTGAAAAAAGCCCACAAGCTTAAGCCTGTCTGTCAAGTCCAATAGGCTTGTCGCCAGGTTTTGAGATCTAACAAAAAAGCACAATATCGGGCCCATACCACACCCTAGTATGGACCTCGGTTTTAAGGCCCAGTATTGGCCAAGGCAAAACCAAAAGGCTCAAGCCCTAAACCATACCTCACTCACCCCTCCCCCTTTTCTTCTTTTGTTTATTAATTTCTATATACAATTTCATAGGTAAAAAAATTAAGAAAAAAAAAAGAAAGAAAAGAGGAGTCGAACATTTTTTTTATTTTTAATTTTTCGAAAAATTTTATGAAAGGACCGGAAATGTTTGACAGAAAACCTTATAGGATCCACATAGATATAATCTAAGGACTGAGTTTTTGTGAAGATGTTATATATGCTCAACATTTAGATCATTATCATAAAAAATAAGCTTATTTTAATATTTATAACCCCATGAAATGTTAATTGAAATTCAAAGGTGTAGAATAAACGGTAAAGACTTCCAGTCAACTTATTATAGAGTTAGAAGTTTTAGAATTAACTGATTTTTTTGTGAGGATGATCTGAAAATACCAACTTCACAAAAAAAAATCCCTCAAATCATATCTATGTAGACCCCAAAACTCTTTTCAATACAAGTTGTATTGTTCTTTATTAAAATCAATAAAAACAAAATTACACCTACCAATAAGGGAACATGCATGATTGCTTCATTCATCAGCTGTCTCAACTCAAAAATCATTCAAAGCCTATACATTCACCCACTTTAACCACCCACCTCGATATAGATTTGTAGGTGTTTCTCCGGAGCTAGAGACAATAGAGTTACTGGGAATTGAACTGACGACCTGAATTCAAAACACGTCCGCACCCTTAACATACAACAACTAACTAATGATCTGTCTGACCAACCAAACAAAATATTTATGTGTTACTATTAATCTGATCTACAGTTCCTAACAGCAGGGGCAGCCGGGTGTCACGGTGA
>MVGT01002023.1:194615-206955 GCA_002174775.1 Macleaya cordata
ATCAAGTAATTCGCTTCCCGACCCAGTGGGGAGTAAGGGAAATAAAAGGAGTTCAGCAGATGTCAAGGGAGTGTTACTCCAGTAGCTTCAAAGGGAAACCGGCAACAGCATAGCAACTACAGCAGCAGTCGACAGTCGACTGCTCGGCCGAACCGCTGGAAGAAGAGCTCGACGAAGTACAGATTCATCCAGACAGTGAAGACCGCACGGTGAAGATTGGGAGTAGACTAGACCCAGAGATCCGAGCACGGTTAGTAGACTTTTTGAAGCAGAACCACGACTGCTTCGCCTGGTCCCATGCTGACATGACCGGAATCGATCCCAGCATCATTACACATCAATTGCACATGGACCCAACTTACAAACCTGTTAAACAAAAAAGAAGGAAGTTTGCCCCGGAACGTAATCTAATCATTAACGAAGAGATCCAGAGGTTGATCGACATCGGCTCTGTCAGAGAAGTCAGGTATCCAGAATGGCTAGCCAACGTCGTCGTCGTCAGGAAGAAGAATGGAAAGTGGAGGGTCTGCATCGACTTTACAGACTTAAACAAGGCATGCCCGAAGGATTCCTTTCCCCTCCCACACATTGACATGATGGTCGACGCTACTGCCGGTCATGAACTGCTCAGTTTCATGGACGCGTATTCAGGCTACAACCAGATCCTCATGCACGCGGACGACCAGGAAAAGACCGCGTTTGTTACAAAGTCATGCCGTTCGGGTTGAAGAATGCGGGAGCAACCTACCAGAGACTCGTCAACAAGATGTTCTCAAGTATGTTGGGAAAGACAATGGAGGTCTACATCGACGACATGCTGGTTAAATCGATCATGGCAGACCAACACCTTGATCACCTACGCCAAGCTTTCGAGGTACTCAGAAAATACAATATGAAACTTAATCCTTCTAAATGCTCTTTCGGTGTTTCTTCAGGGAAATTCCTTGGATATCTTGTCACGCAAAGAGGAATCGAAGCCCATCCTGAGCAGATCCGGTCCATCAGAGCTATTCAGTCACCTAGGAACGTCAAGGAAGTCCAGAGGCTGACCGGAAGAATAGCTGCCCTCAGTAGGTTCATTTCTAAGGTTTCAGAGAAGTGCCAACCGTTCTTCTCCACTCTACGCAAGACAAAAGACTTTGAGTGGAGTCTGCAATGCGAGGAAGCATTACAGCAGTTGAAGCAATATCTAACTTCACCTCCACTCCTTTCAAAACCGAAAGCAGGAGAAACACTATATTTGTATCTAGCGGTGTCAGATACAGCAGTCAGCGCTGTATTGGTAAGGGAGGAAGAGAAGAGACAGAATCCAGTCTACTACGTCAGTAATAGTCTACTCGACGCAGAGACACGATACAGTCAGTTTGAGAAGTTAGCGTTGGCGTTGGTAGTAGCAGCAAGGAAGCTACGACCTTACTTCCAAAGTCACAGTATCACAGTCCCTACAACATACCCCCTGCGTAGTATACTGCATAAGCCGGAGTTGTCTGGTCGGCTAACCAAATGGGCAGTCGAGCTAAGCGAGTATGACATCAGCTACCAGCCTCACTGCGCAGTCAAGTCACAAGCCTTGGCTGACTTCATTGCAGACTTCACACCTAATATCCAGGAGCAAGCGGAGAAAGAACTACTATGTCTGCAACCATATGGAGCAGGAGAGTGGAAACTTTCGGTCGATGGGTCGAGCAACATAAAAGGTAGTGGACTAGGAATAGTGCTAACTTCACCAGAGGGCGACGTCATCCAACGGTCTGTTCGGTGCGGGTTCAAGGCAACGAACAATGAAGCAGAATACGAGGCCCTTATCGCGGGGTTNGTTGTTGTTATTTAGACTTTGAAGAAAAATCAAAGCCAAAGTTTACCGGTAATAATGCCCGGTGACGACGTGCCGAAGTTCATCGCATTGCCTTGTCCTTGCGAACCACCTCGACTAGAAAAAGTAATTGTGGATTTACAGATGCCGGTTAATATTGTTCCGGCATCAGTAATTGTATATAATCACGTAGCTCGATTCGGTGTACATTACGATGGTTGATTTAATTAATATGTTAATTTTCTAAGTTCATTTCTCCAAATTATTACAAATCCGTAGCATTTGAGCATCATTTACGACGGAATAAAAGTCGTCACAAAAGGCCTCCGGGTCCTTCAGGAAACTGGAAGGCGAGAAGTCTTATTTGCTACACCAAAGGCCGTAGCAAAAGGGTGATCAGGCCGTAGCAAAAACTCATTATTTGCTACGGAATTTTGATACTGTAGCAGTTGACCTTCTATTTGCTACGGTTTTTTAACCGTCACAAAAATTCCGTAGCAAAAGCCTGTCATTTTTGGTGGCGTAGTTATTGTTAGTATTAATCAATAAGGTTTTCATTTTTTGGACGCCTATTAATCATCGTTACGTATTGATCAACTAGGGTTTTGGAATTCATTATGTAATTATTGTTGAGAATGGTATCTACATATGTTAAAAGAAAAAAATATATTTAAAGCTGCTTTTAATTAAATTAGTGGAAATTATTTATATTTTGTCTATAGTACTTAAAAAAGCAGTTGTACGTAAGGATTAAAATGATGATAGGTCAATAAAGTTGTACTGAAGGCAAATAAAATAAACAGAGATTCTAATAGGATATGATTTTTATGTTGTTGATCCAAAATAAATAAATAAAGAAAAAAAATGTTTTGCAAATCTTAGATAGTAGTTGGAACAAGCAAGGTGATGCAATGTCAATAGAAACCCTAAATGTATATAAAAAAAATAACTAACAAAAAGAAGATAGATAATGCTAAATTTACAATAAAATTATATAATTTTTTTCCAAAAGCTAATTTGTGAAACTATTTTTTACATATTTTTGTGATTTGTGTTCATCTTAAAGTGATATGCACCCACTATAGACTCTACTTTGGGTAGAAAATTTTGTAGATTTTTTTGGTAAGCTTAGCATCACCAAAGAAGAAATGCAACAGATCTTTAATGAGTCACTCCAAATTTATTTGTTTGTTGTGGTTCCTTCTTTTTTGAGTTCAAGGGTATGCCTACTTAGGATGTAAATAGACCTCCCTATCCACATACAACTTGGGTAAAATTTTATTGTGGCCATCCGAAAAAATCGAACCCTTGACCTCCATTTTGTGAGGTGAGGTACATTCCACTTGGCCATCCTCCTCATGGTTAGAAAAGATCTTTTAGTTAGTTTTAGAGTTGAACTTTAATAATTGCAAGAACACACCCAAAAAACAAGAAAAAAAAAGAAAAAAAATTAACAACAGCTGCTCGACATGCAAGACCAATCAGTTGGCGTAAAAAAATCACACAAGAAAAACAGAATTAGAGACTCTTTAGGGAAAAAAATAAAACAAAATTATTTATTTTTGAATGTTAATTTAATATATTACACTAAACAAAAATAAGTACAGTATAGTTATTAACGTAATTATTGTTTAAGAAAGAATCTTAGTTAGTGAACTATTAAATCAATCAATACCTAACAAACAATATTTAGTTGTTTAAAGTTAGTTTTGCTTTTCTAAAAAAATAAAATAAAAAATAGAAAAAGGCAATTAATTTTACTTTTGTAGTATACTATAAATCTCAAGCACTTTAATTAAAATTAGCCACTAGTTTGTCCTAACTTTCTCTTGGTGATCATCACATGAGTTCAACTAATTTAATACCAAACATTACATCTCAATCACCTTTATTTTTTTGGGTCTACCTTGTACCAATTAAAGATAACCCTAACTTTACCACTATTTAAGTTTATATATAAACGGTTATGCGGCTTCCTATTGGTTCCAATTAAAACATTATAGGATCAATGTACCTAAGTTCATATTAAAACATTAAAAAGAGATAATTGCGGGGAAAACCTGTATAACTCGTGTTTATGTGTTATTAGTTTGGTTCTAATTAGATTTGCTAAAACATATTATGTAAAATGGGTGTCTAACTAACTCATCAGAACCGAACACAAAGGAATAAGAACCAACAAACAAATTAGATATTTTTTTTCTCTTTACTTTAGTATTATTTTTGCATTTTTTCTTATAAGAATTAAATATTAGAAATTGTAGTTGATGTACCCAAAAATTTCTCAAGTTTAACCCTTATTAGTTTTAGAAAAAGGGTTAGCGTTCCAACCCTAACTCTAATTTCTATGACTTTAATCTAAATAAAAATAAGGCATTGAGTCAAAGTCGATCATAAACAGTAAGGGTGACAAAAGGGTGACAAATTAAGGATGCTCAATCCTAATTCTGATTCGTTTAATTAGAACTGAGTTAACGAATTAGGATCGACTCTAATTCACAAGTCGAATCAGGTTTTGCCAGGTATACTTAAACTACCCTCAACTAATCATCAACTCAATGAGATTAATTTGGTCATTAACCAACCTCTTACAAGGGTTTAAACCCCTATATCTATACTATTATATAAATGGAATACCCCTTCGAGGTAGTTATTTCGTTGGATGGCCTCACTTTTTATCAAATGTCAAAAACTACCCTTGCATTAAATGAAAAATAATTTTATTTTGAGGTTTCCAATTTATCTAAAGAGGGTATTATTGTCAATACGTAGAGACCTTTACTCACCTACGAATTCAGTTGTTTCAGTTTTTTAAACTACTCTAATATAAATTAAATTTTACGTTTATACCCTTTTAGTTTTATAAAACAGATTGTGTTCAAGTGTAAAAATATATTTAAATATGGGTATTTTTGTATATTTATCTTAATAAGGTAGTTACAACTAATTTTGTTTCCTAATAAATCTCTCACGTTCAGAGTAGTGTAACTATAGAGAATCCTAATAAAAAAGGATTCTTGATTACGGAATCACATAAAAATCTCAAAATTAAGATGAGAGGTTAACCAAAAAAATAATGTACGAAGTAGAAGATGGTGGTATAATTATACCAGTGTGAGATCCATAAAATAATTTTAAATTGTCTCTTCTTTTGGATTCCAACTCAAGTTCTTAAAGAAAAACTCGATGCTAACTCTCTCTTTTTATCTAGGAAGAGGTATTTCCTTTATAAATCTAGATGTTTTAGTAGATCTAATTACTATATATTTTATTTTTATTTTTTTTTACGTTCTTTATAAATCAAGATGTTTTTCTTTTTTATATTTGAAAACTTAATAAAAAATATTTTTAAATATGCATTCACCCAAATTTTTTATGTTTCTAACTACAATTTTCTTTTTGCATATGCAGGATTAGGCTGGATATAGCATTAGAATTTCAAATACTACAAGTACAGATTGGTGGAAAAAAAATGACTAAGTTTTCGGTTTAAAATAGATTCTCGAATTATGTTATTTCGCCTAATTTTTTTGCATTTGAAAATAGGTATTTAACTTGAATATTGAAATCTTACCCATTTAGATAATATAATTTATTTATTAATTAGAGAACAAAATAATACATTTGAAAAAAAAAATTACTGGCTAATACGTGTTATGCACGCGCATTGCGCGTGCCTTAGGGCTCGTATATAGTAAAAGTATATGGAGCATAAAATCCAATGAAGATCACGGGTCTGCTGAGATCCATCCAATTAATGAATACGGGTCCCATGCATAATTTTGAATTTATTGTTTTCACTTCAAATGAAAACGAGAGCTTGTAATAGTGACAAGTCAATGTTTTAGTAATATTATTATGACCTACCAAAAAAAAGCAGACTTAAATGTGGATGGTCTAGAAAGGATCCGACCCGTCTTGGTGAGAATATAAGGAGAGTGTGACGAGTGCAACGTACGGTTGATAAGCACTCTTTTTATTAAGCATTTTGGCCTGTTTCGAGGACAAGAGATAGTGGGGAGTACTTTAGTGCGCTTATCTCATTGATAGTAGGTATTGATGTTACTTGTTGTTTTAATTGTATGTCCATAAATAGTGCCTAAATATTAGGGTTGATTTTGATTAATTTTAATCATTTTGGATGGAATGACCCAATCATGACCCCACAAAAAGGGGAGATTAAAATCTAGAGAATACACAGATGCGTCCTTCAATATTCTTTTAGATTTATCAGTAAATGAGAGTTGAACTCATATCTGGAATTGGCACTAATGATTTTGACTGATCATATTCTTATGATCATGTAAATTATTTTCATAAAAATAATCAGCATTTTTAAACTTAAAAAAAAATCTAAAATTTATTTATAGATTGATGGACAATGCTTACATACAGTCGGACTAGGTTTTTATTTTTTATTTTTTTATGATACCGAGATATACATGCCTCTTAGAACACCCTGATTAATTCTCGCGATAGTGTCATCCTCCTTTTAACGATAAATTAATTCCCTCAATTTAATAGAAAAAAACATCTCCAATAAAATTAATTTGTATCTCTTATCATAGTTACTTAAATTCAAAAAAACTTAGGAACAATTTAATATTAAACGTGTTTTGAATATTAAAAACACTTGACAATATCATCATACGTATCTTCTAGTTTCCTAAAATTTATTTCGAATCTCAAATTAAATGTAGCCTTAGGGTTTTATTTTTTAAGTATTTGAATCTGACTTGTGTGAGTTTTAATTACATATTTGAATCTAACTTGTTTGGAAGTTTTGTACGTTTTTTTTCCTAAGGTTTGATGAATTAATATTAATAAATTTAGGCTTAAAGATCTTACATAATCCGTGATTAGATTCACATGAATCAGCAGATTCAGTTAGTATGCTATGTAAAGCATTTCCTAATGGTCATGGCCAAAAAACATACAAATTATAAAAAAAAAGTTTTTCTTCATTATTATTATTATTATTATTATTATTATTTTTTTAACACAAGTTATTAGTGGAACTCCTACCTAAAAGGTGGTGAATATTAAATATTTTAAAAATATTTATGAACAGATTTATTCCTTTCCCTTGTCTTCCTTCATAAAAAAGTCCATTGTCTAATTATGCATTGTTTTAATTATAAACACAAAAATATAAAGTTAAAAACAAATAAAGACTAAAAATTTAAAATAATATTAAGTCGATTAAAAACTTAAACAACTGAAGAATAAGGACTAAAAATCTATTTCTATTGAATTTTTCTTATTTCTGTGGGCCCCACAATAATTATCTCTACATGGCCCTACAAAAGAGCATAAGCAAAGTGAGAAATAAAATGGATAGAAGTAAAACGTGTAAAAAAGTTAAAAATAAGGCAGTGGAAATATTTGTTTCCTTGGGGGCGGGTAACTAGTTAGACCCATGGTTGTTGAATGAACCCTTAAGCAGTAGATTATTTCTTAGTCTTTTTGCTGTTTCAAACTCACAAAATCTGTTCATCCACGAGGTTGCAACTCAAAGTGCTGAAGATTGGAACCTGGCTTTCAAACGTCGCTTATACGATCACGAAGTGCGTGAAGCAGTGGTATTAGTGGGACTATTGGAAAACTTCAATTACGTTGATGGTAACAATGATTCAAGATCCTGGAAATGGTCAAAAGAAGGAAACTTTTCAGTAAATTCTATGTATTATGGTTCTCTTAACATATTAACTGAAGGAAGAGTTGATAAGAGAATTTGGAGTACACTTTGGCCTGCTCGAGTCTCTTTTTTTTTTTTTTCCATGGTTAGCCTCAAAAAGAAAAATCCTTACACAAGAAATGCTGCAACGAAGAGGACAAACCATGGTTCGCCGGCTCGGACTCGGTGGCCGACTCGGTGGTGACCGAGTCCGAGTCCAAGTCAGGACCGAGTCGGCCCGAGTCAGTGTTGAGGCCAAAAAAAGAAGAAAAAAAGAAAAGTAAAAAATTTTGAGTCAATCGAGTTAAACCGACCGAGTCAGGCCGAGTTGTGCCGAGTTGGGCAGAGTTGGGCCGAGTCAGAAACTATTGTTATTATTTGTGCCAATTAATTCGAATAGTACTATAAAAAGAAAAAGTAGTAAACAATTTGATTTTTAAAAACAAAAAAAAATCTTTAAAAAAATTAGCTGATATGACTCTGCCGAGTCAACCTTACCGAGTCGACCGAGTTGGCCGAGTTAAGGCCGAGTCGAATCGAGTCAGATACCAACCGATCTTAGTCTTGGATAGTTAAACAAGTATGCTCTGAGTCCGATCCGAGTCGGCCGAGTCGCGCCTGACTCGGCCGAGTCGGCGAACCATAGGACAAACCTTTGTAAGTAGAAGGTATTTTTTTCTTAAGCATTCTGAAAATATTGATCACCTGTTTTGCAACTGCCCAGGGCCGGCTCTGGCCCAAGGCGACCAAGGCGGCCGCCTTGGGCCCCCACAATTGAAGGGCCCCAAAAAATGGGAAGACCATATACATGTGTTATGCATATTATTGATTACAACAAAATTTTCTCATTAGCTTATTTTTTAAACTTAAATATTACCATTGAAGAGTCACGTATTTACCAAGAGACCCATTAATAAAAACTGCGGTGCTTTTGGGACCGAAAGAAATGAAAAGAAAACCCAAACCGAATGGTTGTGGGGCCAGTTGGATGCGATCCAATGGCTGAACTTTGATGAGAATATTTTTTTCACCATGTAGATCATCCTCACAAAAAATTAGCTAATTCTAAACATTCTAAGTCCCTATATAAAATTGATTAGAAGTTGATTGAAAATCAATGGTGAAGACTTCCAAATAACTTTTCATGGGCTTATAAGTTTTAGAATGGATTTATATTTTGTGAGGATGATGCACATGGTGATGAGAACGTGCTCACTAAATTTTAGCCCTTAGATCGTATGCAACTGAAACCCACAATCATTAGGCTTGGGTTTTGTCTATACCCTTTCGATCCCAACATTTTCCTTAATGAAATGAAAAATTGAGCCCTTCAACTTCGGCTAAACGTAAAAACCATAATCTTCATTGTACTCTTCTTTACTTCATCAGTTCATTTCTCTCCTAAAATTAACTACTACTCTCTCTCTCCCCTAGTTTTGTAGGCGTCGTAGCCAGTGCTTAGGCCTTGAAGCAGCAGCTGCAACACATTCCTTATATATAGATTATTATATCCAAAATTTAGCCCATTTAAGAACTTCTAATCCCATCATTCATTCATCGAAAATCGATAGTAAAAAAACATAATTTTGCTCAAAAACCCCAATTTTCACTGCCAAATACCAAAAAAACTACAAACATTTCATAATAGCCAAAATCCCCTTATTTTTTTTTTGATTTTACCATTTTATACTTTTTAAGGGATAAAATTTCTGTTTACCCCATTAGTCAATAATTCTTTTTTTTTAAATTCCGTGTTTACCCTTTCTTAATTAGAGAATAATATCTTAATAAGATTTTATTCCTTAATTGGTGCTTGATTGACAATTTTAAATTAATTAGTTTCCTATTTTGTTTAAAATTATTTTTATCTCCTTAATATTTTAAAGATTTTTTTTCTATAAACTACTATATTTATTGTTATTTTCTAACCTAAAAGACAAAAGAGAAAGGCATTTTGATTTCACTTTTTTTTGTTAATAAAATAATAGTTCCACTAGTGCTTTATGGATAAAAAAGACCATTCTCTCATTTTTTATGGTTACGAATAATATTTGTGTTTGAGTTTTTTTTCTCCTGCAAAATATATTTTTTCTAGATCAAATTAATTTTTTTTATGCATTATAATTTTTACAATTTGTATTGATTGACTTAAAAATTCGTTGTTTGATTTTTTTTGTTGTGCAAAAATAATTTTTGCCCATTTGAACATGAAATAATGAGGACTTTTAAAGGTAGATGCACTTTAACCACTTTTATCTTTAAATCGAAGCTTTATTGTTTACACTTCGTTTGAACATTGCAAAATTTTTGCACGTGTCTGTTTCTTTAATTCTTAAAATTTTTCATTGACAAATTAATTTTTGCTTATGCATTATAATTTTTGCATTTTATATTACGGGAATAAAAGTTCCGTTGTTTCATTTTTGGTTGTGCAAAAATTGTTTAGACTCGTTTGTTTCATTTTTGTGCATATGTTAAAAATATTTGCACGTTTAAGTCATTTTGTACTAACTATATTTTTTGTTAATTAATTCTAGAATTTTGTATTGGCAAAAAATGAGCCATAAAATTAAACAAATGACTTCATAAAAGTGTTGTAAACAAAGGTTATGACTATAATAGGCAGAATTTGAAAATCTTAATTAGGGAGAAAACTTAGGTTAATTTAAGTATGATCTAATTGAAAGAATATTTTTAGGAAAGATTTAATACCTTATCTAAATTAAATGCTTCAATATATCCAATTACCAAATTTAGGAGTTGGTCAAAATTAGTTTCTTCCTTATCTAATAAGGGCAAATACGTCTATACATCTAATATTGAGAATTTTGGGGGTATTGGCTATTTTAAAAAGTTCATGGAGTTTTTGGACAGGTATTTCTAAATTTTGGGTGTTTTAGTCGTTCTCCGTAAAAAAAATGGATGATTTGAGGGGCTTAAAGGTTTTAGAATGACTGAATTTCAGGTATGATGCTCTACATGGTGACGAGAATATCCTCACCATAATTTAGTCATTGACTCATTGGATCATCTATATGTGGATTCCACACAAAAAATGGTGTAATAGGTCATGGAGTAATATCATTTTCTCTATATATATAGGGGGCCCCATCTCTATGAGTTCGCCTTGGGCCTCCAAATCTCAGAGACGGCCCTGCAACTACCCTTTTGTTTGGAGAATTTGGACGTGTTTCCTTCAAGATGCTGGAATATCAACTGTCATACAAAGTTCAATTAACGATTTACTTGAAGGGTGGCACTTTAAGTTCTATAATCGACAAGTGAAGCTAGTATGGAAGTTGATTCCGGCAGCTATATTATGGATTGTTTGGAAGGAAAGAAATAATAGAATATTCGAAGATAAGGAGCAATGTTTCAATCGTGTGCTTAATTCCATCAAAGTTCAGATCTTCTCATGGGCTAAAATACATGAGGAGTTCAAAGGAGTTTCACTGAATTATTTAATGGAACATTGGAAAGCATTCATTTTCGAACCTCCATGAACGATGCTGCTGCTGTTTGGTCTGGGTTGGATAGGGTATGTTTTTTAATAAATGATATTTGTTTGAGTTTTTCATGATATTTTGTATATATATCTGCCTGTTGTTCTTCTCTATTAGGGATTTTTTTGCATTTCTTATGCTTTCCCCTTTGCTTATAAATAAGTCTCCATTGATTAAAAGAAGATAAAATTAATCATGTAGAAATTAAACTTATAGATCGAGTATGGTCAAATTTTGGCAGGTCTAAGACAAACAGTCAGAACCAGCCGACTGTTATTCGAAGATTAGTAATCCCATTAATATATACACCGGGATCTGAGTCAACTGCTATTGACTAATGTACAAATGTGTCCAACGTGATGTGTAAGTTAGTGAGACAAAACAAGGGCAATCCTAATCAAGAGCCACTATTTTAGGGTTTGTTTTTTTATGGAACTTAAATAAGCATTAGGGTAATTAATAATGTGATGAAGTAATATGATGTCACTTATTTCTATATGTAATCATCATTTGTCCACTTGCTTCAGTGGATATTGTAGTGGCCAGATTCCGCTATCGGGCCCAGTGGCCTGCCGACCGAAAGGGTTGTACATTGACCAGGCCCAGAAGCCCACTGTCAGGCCCAGAAGCCCAATAGCCTAAGACCAATTCTATGGTCCATACGCCAAGGGTAGATGAGGATTGACTAATTCAAACTGGGAGTTCAGTCCACGCAGGACTCCCTAACCGCCGTCATATCTTCCTGAAGATATTGACTAATTCAAACTGGGAGTTCAGTCCACGCAGGACTCCCTAACCGCCGTCATATCTTCCTGAAGATATTGACTAATTCAAGTAAGGAGCTCAGTCTTCACGAAACTCCATAACCGCCAAAATATCTCCTGAGATAGGGGAAATTATCCCGAAGCTCAGGGCAACTGGATTGGATTCCCTTCCTATAAAAGGGAACAAGGGGGGCTCTCTCAAGAGACCTCTACGAACTACGACTGACTCCATCCCTCTCTCACTCCCAAAAAGAGACTCTCCGCAACAGAAGAATATTGAGAACGCCATCACTTAATCAATCTCCCCCGGGGAAAAGACACCGTCAAGCCAGAGGCTCAACGACTAAAGGTCCCGTCTTCTACCTCGCCCGGCCACGATCTACCAGAATAGGTGATACAGATCCAATCTTCTCCTTTAATCTTGGTTTAAATTATTTTCCCAAACAACGCTGACTTGACCGTCGGAGACTCCTAGGCCGGCACCACCCCGGCGCCTAGAAATCTTCACGTGCGATTTGTATTTTTTCCTGTGCAGGTTGTCGGTGCCCTGATCCAATATCAATTGTGGAAACTGCGATCCACA
>MVGT01002023.1:213054-289731 GCA_002174775.1 Macleaya cordata
CACATCTCTTCATAAAGGGCAATTTCTTCATCAGGGTTCCAGTCTACATTTTTTCCAGCCTTGAACTCCTTCATGAGTTCAGCCCTCGTCTTTAAGATCGAGTCCAAGGCCACCGTCTCAAGCTGCTCAACGAGGCTAGAACTCTTCATGCGCTCGGCCTCCAAGTCCGCCCGCAGTCGATCCTTCTCAGCTTCGAGGGACACGCGTGCCTTCTCGGACTCGACTAAGGCAATAGACTTTTCAGACTCGGCAGACTTCAATCTTTCGCATTCGATTCGGAGCGAATGGTTAGTCGATTGCAGAGTCCTGACCTTTCGATCCAGCGCTATGTTTTCCGACCGCATGAAGAGTACACCTTGAAGAGACTGCAAAATGAAAATTCCACGGTAAGACTTATAAAACAGCAAAATTTATAGCAAAACAAAAAAAGAAGAGGGAGGGATAGGCCTGACGTACCTTGAAAGCTTCGGCCACCGCATAGTCGGCTGCCGCCGTCGAGCCAAGTTCCCTTAACCTTGCCTCGTCCGCTGGAAATAAGAGCTTTCCAACTGAGCCCTTGATCGCAGCCGGATCAGAGTATACGGAACTGTCGTTCGGAAACGACAGTTTGATGGCCTCATCTTCAAGGTCGACGGATTCGACCCTTCTCCTCTTCCCAGCCAAGGGACTCGACGCCATCCCCACCTGGGTTGGCGGGGGGGAGAAGCCCCCTTCACCGACGAATTCGGTGGGCGGATCAGCAGACTGCTTCGGAGCAGACTTCTTCTTCTTTTGCAGTCTGGAGCGCACTCGAGCTGCAGCTTCTTCGGCGGAAGGTATTTGGAATGTCTTTGTCATCTGGAAGTCTGCAAAGACCCGTTCTCAAGGAGTTAGAGGACTGATCAGTAAGAACTGTTACCCCAGCAGCTCGAGCGCTCGAATTGTAAGTAGGATAAATAACGTACTAACTGCTCTAGGAAGGGGGGTACCTTCTCGATCCTTCAGTGCCTCGGACCACAATCTACTCGACGCAAGGCGATCCTCAGACAGAATATTCCTCCAATCGCGGTCGACCTCGGAGATTTCAAGAATCTTCTGTGTTCGATCGATTACAGCGGAATTGTGCACCGGAGTTTGGTTGAATTTCCGTCCTGCATAAAAAAACAAGAAATAAGATTTCAGTCGATAAGGAATAAAGATATTACTACAAACATCTTACCTATCGCTCGCCATGAGGTCGGAATGCCCGATATTGGGTTCGACCCAAGGATCAGTCGACCTTTGGCCAAAAAGTAACCTTCTTTCCAGTAGCGGTCGTTTGTTGTCAGACGACTAATCAGGTGCTCCCGTCCCACTCGGAGCACAAACTGATAGCGGCCTTTCTCCTTGTCATGCTCCTTCAGATAATAGGAGTGCAGAACTTCTTGCAGACCGACTGCGATGCCGCACTGTTCGCCCAGGGCCTCTAGGCCGAGTAGTAATCTCCAGCCATTCGGCATTAATTGGCTTGGCGCAATCTCGAAGTAACCTAGCACCTCTTGCACCAATTTTGGGATCGGCAGTCGCAATCCCTGCAGAAAGGACACTTCGTACAGAAACGTCCACCCAGGTACGTCCCAATCAACTCGCTCGTGCCCTTTCGGAATCCGCAGTTGAATCGATTCTGGGATGCGATAAGTAAGACGCAGTCGAGTCAAATCAGATGACTCGAGCTTTGACTTCGGGTTTTGGGGCAAAATATCTTGAGGTCGACTGCACCCGCCGACATCGGTCTCCATTTCGTCATTACCACCATCTTCCCTGCAGTCGACTGAAGCCTCCATGACGTCAAAGTCGGGATGGCCGGCCCTTAGAACAGCACCCGATTCGACCCGGTCGACCACCCTGGTCGACTGCATTAGTGTTTCCTTAAAAAATTCTGGAGTCGGCTCAGCGATAGTCACACACTCGGCCCTTGTTTCAGGCGACGCGTAGTCGGCAGTCGACATATCTAGTCGACTGCCGCTAGAAGAACCTGACTCGGAGTCGACACGCATGCTTGAGGAGGCAACTTAAAAAAAAAAGGGGGAAAAGGAATCGACAGTTCACCGTATTACCCTTGTCGGAAGAACTCAGGTTATCACCGGCAAAACTATGACCCAAACCAAAACCCGACGAAAAGCAAAACCCAGCAAACAGGGGACACCAAAAATTGAAGAAAAAAAAAAAGAAAAGAGAAAAGAAACAGAGACAACGAAACCCTTCAACGAAAAACAAGTAGAAACTTCGAAACAGTAAAAGAAAAAGAAAAAAAAGAGAGAGGTTCAGTTAGGGTTTATATGGAGCTCGGGGTTTTTCTCGCTGTAAAAACCCAAAATCCACACTTAAGAAAGGAGAGGGACCAAGGAAAAGGGAGTTTTCAGAGGAAAAAAGAAGAAAACGAGAAATAACTCACCGGAAAATCGTCGGACCAAGGGATTTGCGGAAGCTCTGAGAAAACTCTGGTTTTTCTTTTCCTTTCTTCTCTGCGAAAATTCATAATGAGGAAGAAGGAAAAAGCGCAATCCTATTTCAAAACACAACTTTATAAAGTGGGGGACACGTGTCAAGACTTCGCTGGGCGGGACTTACGAAAAGCCGCCCTCACTGTCAGGCAATGAATCGTTTCGCATGCCACGTCCATAAGTCGAATAAGAGGGCGCCACGTAATGAAATAATAAACGGTTACTATCCTCCTAGACCTTTCATCTTCAGGCTGAGTCGAACCCAGAGTGAGGCTGAGTGCGATTACGATAGGGAAATGTCTACATTGACCCCAGCAAGGTCTCACTCTATCTCGAAGGTCGACTGAGAACAGGCGCCACGTGCCTATAGTTGCAGTCGACATACTGGGAGTATGCAACGCGTCTAAAGTTGCACTCGACATCCTACGTCGATTGCTTCCATGCTCAACGCTCCTAAGTTGCCATCGACATTATACGTTGGTTGCTGCCAGGCACCATACGCCTTGGGTTACAATCGACATCTTCGGTCGATCGCGTTCGAGTACGATGCGCCCAAGCTCGCAGTCGACATCCGTGGTCGACTGCGTCCATGCACTGTGCTCCAATGTCGACTGTCGACATATCAGTACATCAAGACCAACTCTCGCCTTCGGTTATTATCGTCAACCCCGTGGTCGACATTAATGGTCGACTGCCTTGAATCTCGGAATGAAAGTGCTTCCACTCGAACACAATGGTCGACTATCTCTGAACAAAGGTCCATATCGAACCACATCGATCGATCATTACTCTCTAACTCAGGAACTCCTGACTTAGAGAGTGGGGGACAAACTGTAGTGGCCAGATTCCGCTATCNGTATTTCTAAATTTTGGGTGTTTTAGTCGTTCTCCGTAAAAAAAATGGATGATTTGAGGGGCTTAAAGGTTTTAGAATGACTGAATTTCAGGTATGATGCTCTACATGGTGACGAGAATATCCTCACCATAATTTAGTCATTGACTCATTGGATCATCTATATGTGGATTCCACACAAAAAATGGTGTAATAGGTCATGGAGTAATATCATTTTCTCTATATATATAGGGGGCCCCATCTCTATGAGTTCGCCTTGGGCCTCCAAATCTCAGAGACGGCCCTGCAACTACCCTTTTGTTTGGAGAATTTGGACGTGTTTCCTTCAAGATGCTGGAATATCAACTGTCATACAAAGTTCAATTAACGATTTACTTGAAGGGTGGCACTTTAAGTTCTATAATCGACAAGTGAAGCTAGTATGGAAGTTGATTCCGGCAGCTATATTATGGATTGTTTGGAAGGAAAGAAATAATAGAATATTCGAAGATAAGGAGCAATGTTTCAATCGTGTGCTTAATTCCATCAAAGTTCAGATCTTCTCATGGGCTAAAATACATGAGGAGTTCAAAGGAGTTTCACTGAATTATTTAATGGAACATTGGAAAGCATTCATTTTCGAACCTCCATGAACGATGCTGCTGCTGTTTGGTCTGGGTTGGATAGGGTATGTTTTTTAATAAATGATATTTGTTTGAGTTTTTCATGATATTTTGTATATATATCTGCCTGTTGTTCTTCTCTATTAGGGATTTTTTTGCATTTCTTATGCTTTCCCCTTTGCTTATAAATAAGTCTCCATTGATTAAAAGAAGATAAAATTAATCATGTAGAAATTAAACTTATAGATCGAGTATGGTCAAATTTTGGCAGGTCTAAGACAAACAGTCAGAACCAGCCGACTGTTATTCGAAGATTAGTAATCCCATTAATATATACACCGGGATCTGAGTCAACTGCTATTGACTAATGTACAAATGTGTCCAACGTGATGTGTAAGTTAGTGAGACAAAACAAGGGCAATCCTAATCAAGAGCCACTATTTTAGGGTTTGTTTTTTTATGGAACTTAAATAAGCATTAGGGTAATTAATAATGTGATGAAGTAATATGATGTCACTTATTTCTATATGTAATCATCATTTGTCCACTTGCTTCAGTGGATATTGTAGTGGCCAGATTCCGCTATCGGGCCCAGTGGCCTGCCGACCGAAAGGGTTGTACATTNGAACAAGGGGGGCTCTCTCAAGGGACCTCTACGAACTACGACTGACTCCCTCCCTCTCTCACTCCCAAAAAGAGACTCTCCGCAACAGAAGAATATTGAGAACGCCATCACTTAATCAATCTCCCCCGGGGAAAAGACACCGTCAAGCCAGAGGCTCAACGACTAAAGGTCCCGTCTTCTACCTCGCCCGGCCACGATCTACCAGAATAGGTGATACAGATCCAATCTTCTCCTTTAATCTTGGTTTAAATTATTTTCCCAAACAACGCTGACTTGACCGTCGGAGACTCCTAGGCCGGCACCACCCCGGCGCCTAGAAATCTTCACGTGCGATTTGTATTTTTTCCTGTGCAGGTTGTCGGTGCCCTGATCCAATATCAATTGTGGAAACTGCGATCCACAGATATCTTACGTCAACAGTGTTTCTTAAAATTTAAAACAAAAACCATGGATAAGTTAGGTTTTGATCCATTTCAACCCTAGCTAGTTGCATTTTTCTATAGTTAATTAATTATTTGGTAGAACAAAAGCATCAATTTGGAACCTTCTATAAACAAGCTATATTTTAATAAATTAAGTTGATCAATCCCAATTTTTTAGCTCATGATGATACCCTATGAAATAACGAGAAAAAATTCTCATTAATTCATTCATCTTGTGTTGTTAGCAAATCTTAGGTCATGTCTGGTTCACAATATGAATGAAGATGATTAGTTTTAAAGCACTAGGATACAATTCGAAAATTAAGAATGTGTTTTTTTAACGGTACAAACGAATAATTCAATTGTTGATTTTCAATTACTGGACGATTGGTTACAAATTTTAGAATGAGCTAACTTTTGTTGTGGATGTTCATATTATCACGTTTTTAGTTTATCTTTATTTGAACCCCACAAATTATTGTAATCGAAAAATATAATAATAATGTTAATATAATGATGTCACATTTAATGTAACCGCATACGCAAAATGTACATGTATTGCCGCCCGCCTCTGATACTTGATTAAATGCATAAAGTGATATTTCTCAACCATGACCTAATACTCTCAAAATCATCATAATATTGAAAATGAATTTCGTCACTTCTAATCATCTCTCAATGTCGTGACTCATAATAGAACCTTATCCCAATCTTTAATCTTTAAGTAGGGTATACAATTCATTGGTTTTCTTGCCTTTTCATATGTAACCAAACATTCTTTATTGTAACTTGGTTCCTCGCCCAAGAAAGCATTTTTTAGGCATTTTTTCAGGGTAATGTTAGAGCTGGAGGAGAGCAATTTTGTGAACCCACCGCGCACATCATCTTTCTTTACGGTGAAAATTTTGGTGTGAAATGAATGAATTCATACTATTAAACGCAAAGACAATGAAAAGGAGGGGAACATGCACCTCGTAACGGTTGAGAGGATGCATGAAATAGCACGCAATCTACAACAGGTTCTACAATAAAATCTACAGAAAGGTGAATTTAAAGAAGCCATTTGTCATTTTAAAATGGGGGCAAATGATTGTTGAGAATAGTCCCACATGGGATATGAGAGCCTAGCAAACTTAATATATAATGATCTTGGGTCACACCACTGGTTTTGAGTTGGAAGCCCACAAACTTAATATGGTATCAGAGCGCAGGCCCACACGTGATAGGCCCAATGGTCAAACGTGCTCACCGCCACCCAAAAAGAGTTCCACGTGTTAGGCTCAAAAGAACGTCACACGTGAGGGGGCGTGTGTTGAGAATAGTCCCACATGGAATATGAGAGCCTAGCAAACTTAATATATAATGATCTTGGGCCACACCACTCATTGCCAATTGCTTTGAGTTGGAAGCCCACAAACTTAATAGAAGGTGTGTGAAAATTATACATCCTCCAAAGAATGCACCTTTTGTTGGGTTTAGTGGCTCGATTTGATCACAGAGTGATCGAACGTCTGAGGAGAGAAGACGAAGAATTTTGACCGCTGGCAAAATTTTGGCCGCCGACAATATTTTGGCCGCTGACCCATTAAGGTCGCCAACCCATCTTTAGGGCGTGTGCCTACTTTATGTCGCGGATTGTTCCAGACCTTCCAGTATGAAGGTTTGGCGTTAATTCTTCTGCAAGATAGCGTTTTCAGCAAGTAAGGAGGTTTCCTATTCAAACTAAGTTTCGGTTTCCTATTTGTAAAAGGTTTTAAATTCGTGGGTATATGCAGTTTATAAATACTACGAATTTAGACCTTATTTTTGCATCAGAGTATCAAAGTTTCTGAGTCTCAAAGTTGAGAGAGAGTGCTGAGTTCGAATTTGTACTTTGATCATTAGATAAAGAGTTGAGATCCTTTATGCCCGTGGACGTAGGCAATCCAGCCGAACCACGTAAGTCTTTGTGTTTCTGTTTATTTTTATTTCAGTTTACTAGTTCTAGTTAGATATTGGGAGAGTGCACAATTGAATTCCGTGGTGTGTACTTCGAGGGCGTTTGGCAACCAGAAGCAGAAGCACTTCTGCTTCTAAAAAAAGCAAAAGTACTTTTGAGAAGTAAAAAATAAGGAGAAGTTAGTATGGTAAACTATTGACTTATAAGTCTAAAAAAATGATGAGTTATTAGTTGTTACACGGTACTCGAGGAGAAACAACTTCTAAGAAGTAGAAAATCAAAAAAATTTTGCTTCAAAAAGAATTAACTTTTTTACTTCTAGAAGTCAATTTGAAAAAATGTTACCATACAAACTTTTTTGCTTTTTGACTTATATAAGTCAAAAAGCAACTTCTTAAGTGGTTGCCAAACGGCTTCACCTTTCTCTAAGCTTTGCTATAAGTTTAGCATTATTCTTCTTTTCAACATTGTTTTTTGGTTTTTCAGCCTTGAAGAGAGTCTTATAAGGCCTTCTTTGCAATATTTGATAAAAAAAAAAAAAGCTTGATGGGAAAATCTAAGCCCGCATCACCATTTAGTAATATTAGCCACGGAGATGTTTGTTGCACGTTAGTTGAGATACTAGCGACAGATTTAATAATATTAGCTACGGTAAGATGATCTATACGGTGAGAAAATTAACTTCACATTCTCGACCTTTGGATCATCTCAAATACGACCCCAAGAGGTTTGTATCAAAGAGTTGTCAACGAATCCTGTCCTTAATAACTAGAAGCATGGTATAGTGGTAACGCTCCTACTCTGGAACCTCGTATCTTCGTTCTGAGTCACACTTTTAGTGCTCTTGCTCTGAAAATAATTTAAAATTTAAAATATTTTTTAATTAACTGTTTCCACCTGCTTTGCGCTCTGGTTACCGTTGAGGGTTGGCCCCTGAGGTCAAAACATTTGCAATAGTGTCTGCCAAACAGTTAACATTGTGAAAAGTTCAACACTACTATTGGGACCGATCCTTATATCTGTCCAACGGGACAGATTGAGGTGGCGTCCATCATCCATCATCCTTTGTGTTTGTGTGGGCCCCACACATACACAAAAGACCGTAGATGTGAGGTGCCAGATCCACCTCAATTTGTCTAACTAGTCCGGTTCCAAAATCATTTTCGGTAAAAAGTAAACACATCAAAAGAGGTGGAATATATAAGATAATGTCCTAGATGTGAGGCTGAGCTCACCAATCTATACTTCCGCGACCTAAAGTGATAAAGCTGATGATTTTTTGAGCTTCCCCAGGATGATTACGTCTAAAAGGAAAAAAAGAAATGAAAAGGGAATTTTGCTTTTGTTGTACTATACATCTCAAGGGAGAAAATGCTACAACCACCTTGAATTTACACATTTGCTAATACTTCTGATTATTTTATTCAAATTAGACCAAAATTAGACCCACGTGAGATCAAATTAGACCCATATTATACCTTGGGTATGATTTTGTGTGCAAATCCGGGGTGCCTATGGCATTACCCCAAGGGTCTTGTTAATGTATATAAGGTTAAAATTGTAGTAATTTTTTTTTTTTTTGCAAATTAGAAGTTTTCAAATCTGCTTGAGTTTTTATGGATATAATATTGTAATTACTTAAATGATGTCTATAATAAATTTGTACAATTAGACATTTTTAACCCTCTAAAATAAGTAATTTAAATATCAGTCGTTCATTCAAATTATTAAGTTCTAGATTAAGTGTTTATAGTGCTAACGGTCTCCGATTGAGTTGATATTTTTTCATAAATGATTCAAATAATAAAAATAACATATATATATATATATATTATATAGCCGAAACCGAAGATGCCACATATCTTTCTTTCGTCATTTTGTTTGTATCATATACTCAAAATTAGTTTTTCAAAATTTAGAAACTCATTAAGAAATAATTTTCTCTCTCACTCCCAAAAAATTTATAAACTCTATCTAAGAATTAGAAAAATAAAATAATTTTTTTTATTTTATTACCATATTACTAGTTATTATATGTT
Source organism: Macleaya cordata (assembly GCA_002174775.1). Classification (NCBI taxonomy): domain Eukaryota; kingdom Viridiplantae; phylum Streptophyta; class Magnoliopsida; order Ranunculales; family Papaveraceae; genus Macleaya; species Macleaya cordata. The sequence goes on from MVGT01002023.1 coordinate 221,997, forward strand.
AAATAAATCTAAAATTATAAAATATTTAAATTACATAATTTTAATAAAAATCTCTGTCCATTGCACAGATTACGGAGACTAATATATAAAGGGTCAGGTTATATAGCCCCCTTATATAACCCCTCGCCTGTGGGGCCTATATGTAATGCATCTAGTGGCTGATTTTTTAGAGGATGTTCTTCTCACTATGTACTTCATCATATTAAAAAATTAACTCTGTTCTAAAACTTCTAACCCTCTCAAATTAACCCTTAAAAAATATGCAAGTTTTAAATTTTTATTTTGACTGTTGATTTAAAACGGGTAGGATTTGAGGTTAGAAGTTTTAGAACAAGGCTAATTTTAGGTAACTATATTCTCCTCATCATGTAGATTATTCTCTCCAAAAATCAGCCCCTGGATGCATTACATGTGGGCCCCACAGGCGAGGGGTTATATAAGGGGGCTATATAACCCGACCCATATAAAAAAAAGTTCATTTAGACAGCAAAACACTAACTCTTTTAACCTTAACATGTGCCCTAATGGCAGACGTAAACAAAATCCTTACTAAAATTAGTCACTAATTTGCCCTAACTTCTCTTGGTGATCATCGCAACTAATTCTTGATTACCTGGTAAATCTTAAATCATTTAAAATAATAAAGAGATAAATAGTGGGGAAAACCTAAAAATATAAATTGCGTTCAGGTACAGGTTTGGTTTGATTAGATTCGTTGAAACATATCCCCTCATTTAAATCACAGAATCCATTGGAACCGAAACGATAGGAACCAGAACCAACTAACAAGTTTGAATTTGTTTTCCTTCACTTCTGTATTACTTTTGCCATTTTTTCTGATAAGAATTAAATATGAAGATGGTGTACTTATAATAAGAAGGAAATGTGTGTTCCAGATTTACAGAGATATATTAGCCCAAACTAAATGTGCAGATTTTCTGGTCCAGACAGCGAAAAACGAGTCACATTTTGTTGTCTCACTTGTACCGTGGGGGAGCAAAACTTCATTTTACTGGGTAGGGACTGGAACCATCAATAGGATGGGGAGGTTGACAATAACTGACCATTTGAGTCCCCACCAATAGGATGGTGGGTTTAGTTCACCCACATTACAAGAGGTCGACGAAATCTCCCTGGATTACTTGCAACTAGCCATAAACATTTTATGCATTCAACTTTCTAAAATGTACATACATTAAAAGTTTTTATTTTGTAATGAAGAAGAGAATGGTTACCTCATACTACCATTTCAGCTTCTCTGACATCGCTTGGTATCCCAACATCTAGCCTCATTGTGGACCTGTACTCTTCCGGCGCAACAGCACCTCCTTGCACACACATCTCCACCACAGCCGGGGCTTGCCCGTAAAAGTTCCTTAGCTCTCGTTGTAAAGGAGGGCCTTTCACATCTGGAACATGCCACACATACCTTGGTGGTATCAAATCGTTGAGCACTGCTGCTTGCCACCCATGCTGCCCGTTTCGCTGCTGGTGTTTATAGGCACCACAATTTTGCGCCTTGTGACCACTAGGTCCAACATGCACCTCCGGGCAATATCCACATACTCTCACTAAATATTTTTTCATCAACCTTTGGGCCCCTTGTCTCATCTTATCCCATGCTTCAAGTGTCTCCTCCGCAAGCAAGGTTGTTTCTTCAGCATTTGATGGAGATTCTATCTCCGAATCACGTAATACCTCATTCAACATGTATTTTTTAGGAATCTCTTGTGTGATATCTACCAAGTCATCTTCATTAGCATCAATAATCTCACTCTTCCCTAGACGAATGACTGGCTTCCTCCTCCTCTTTGTAGGAAACTCAGGCAGATCAACCCCTGCTTGGATGCAAAGTTCAACGATTGCTGGTAGTCGAGGGATTGAAAACCTCTCTTCATGAGCGATACGTGGCCCAAGGCGATCAAAGAGGTGGTAAGCTTCAACTGGCAAGAATATGTCATCAACTGTTGCCTCTCCCCACTCGTGATGGCCCTTACGGAGCTCAGTTCGTTGGCCTCTGCATGACTTGAATGGGTGCCCAACAGGTCCCACATGAATTTCGTTACACCACCTGCCAAAATAGGTATAAAGATATTAATCAATTAAGGACCATTATGTATGGAGCAGGAAATTATTTAACATTATTTTGGAGTAAAAAAATTGACAATTTTCAAACAATTGATAGTGAACCAAAAGACTTGAGAAGACAAGATCACCTTACTTCATGTGGATTTCACCATTCTCATATAGTTGACAATTGAAGAATTATGTGATGCAGTCAGATGCATTATAATTTGAATCAAAGATGAAGAAGTTGAATGCGTAGAAATTCAGAAGTTAGATAAGAAAAGAGAAAATAATCTCTTAGATTTTATTTTGGAAGATATGAAACTGATTATAACTGAGCTACCAAGCTCTATTCATAGGTCTAATAAAAGAAAGAAAAAGACTAAAATGCCAGTAAACTAGCTAATAAGAGGGTCCTTGAACCAATAACGGCCCTTGGATCTATTTAATCTGAACCATTGATTTCAAACAACTCTTACTCCTACAACTTTAAAAAACTCTTAACAGCTAGAAGTTATATCAGTTTACAACAAAACAAGTAACATATATCCAGTAATACTAATACAAACAGTTTACCAACGCCTAAAGATTCACAGTATGGAAACTCAACCAGACCAAGAACTCAACCAGAAAAAAAAAAAAAAAAAAAAGTACGTCAGCTACACGAGGAGGAATAGCATAACAAAAGAAACTTGATAGGTCTTATGCTTACCTGTCTTTTTTCTATATATGATATTTTCATGAGTTAAATGTGTGTAAGTTGACGTTGATGCTTCTCTGTATAAACTAACACAATTTTTTTGAGGAAATCATATTCTCACATTGTTTCTTTTACACAGATCCCAGCCCACATCAAGATGACTCGACTGCTAAATTTCGGTGATGATTGAGCTCCTAACCAAATCAAAATTTTACTCAAAGACAATGATCAAGTAAAGACAGATCTTGGCTTTTCAGGTTGCTCCATGAAATGTGTCTAATAATCCATAAACATTGAACACACTACTTAAGGTACACATACAAGGATTTGCACTCAAACCCACTCAATGGCAATGCCAACAAGGCTTTGGGGGTCTAACAAGGGGTGGCACACATCCAACAACTTTCCCCGTCAGCGCTATGGTAGATACTCGAAGCCACAACTCCAGAGACCTGTAGCTCTCATGCCATGTTAACAACCGCTATTCTAAAAGCTCGAACTATTAGAAGGAGACTAACAATGAATATTAGAAGGGTCTGTGGGTCTAACAAGGACTTGGCACACATCCAACAACAAGGGCCATGGTATATATATATTGCATATCTTGGTTTTTCTGTAATACTTATATTTACTAGAAGACTCATACCTGCTAGAAATAGGTAACCAAAGAAGAAAACTGAGGCAGATAATTACTTGCAAGCATGCACTGGCACCACTTTCAAAAGCTTTTTAAGATTGTTAATCAGTGTGACTCTCGCATTCAACACTTCATATGCAACAGGTATTAGCTTTTGTATCAGCAACCCATTTCGTGGTGGTAGTACTGGTTTCTTGGGCTTTCCCTTTCTGCTCTTTTGTCTCTCCCTGGCGGCTCGCCTCAGCTCCACCACAGGAACTGGGAAGGGCTTCTTCTCTTTCTTTGAGTAGTACCGAGGAAAATCCGCATTTTGGGGATAATTGCTTTTGATCACAGAGACATTGGAGCAGGGCTGAATTGAAATCCTAGGTGGGACTCTAAACATCAGCGGAAGTTTAAGTTCAGTGCCACCATACTGCACCCATAAGAATGAAATATATTAGATCTATATGCTAATTTAATACTCAATATGCTACTTAAGAAAGGGAAAGTATTGGGTACTATAAGATATTTTATCACCATTACTTTGCTGAAGACAAATAATAAGATCATTCAGTGCACTTTTTCTATTATGATGATCAGGAGAATATTGACCAATGGTTCCTTGCCAATCAAAAAAGAACAAATGACTACTGGTTCCTTTAGATGTAAGCTAAATGTCACCCCATAAATCATGACCAACCAATTTTTCGTAAGACAAATTATAGGAGTTCTCCTTTAACAAATATCAACCAAATTGGGTTTTCTTGTTACTGGAGATACCATAACTTGAATTTTGATGTCTTATCTGAGGTTATGTTCTTCCAAGAAGTGATGCAAGGAGATAATCAAATAACTCATGAATCTAAGAACAAAGAGAAGAGAAACAATTTCTCTATACTAATACTTTATTAATCAATCAAAATCATTGAATTCTACTACAAAGCTTATTTAAATAGATGTTCAAAACTTCTAAACCAACTAGAACTCTAAAAGAGAAAGTAGAATCCTAAAATTACTAAAACGTGCAATTTACTATTTTTAATAAAAATTCGAGATTTTCAACTAATTAGAAACTACTAATCAAACCAAACTAATTGCCCAAAATGGCATCCTAATTGGACTCTAGAAGAAGAAGTTATTAAGAAAAAGAAACTTTCCTAAAATTGTAAAAACATGAATTTTGAGGCCTAAACGATGGAATTTTGCCAAAAAAACCACGGGGTAACTGCATAGCCGTTGTCTCATTCATTGGACCATTTTACATCAGACTAGTCCCTCTTGATCCATTTTAAAAAAGTTGGGTCCCAATCCCCGAGATAAGCCATAGCCTTGTCTTCTATGCCATCAAGAAGTCAGAGTATTGGTCACAATCTACTATTCAGAACCTATTTCTGGTCTAGCCATAATTTTCTCACCATATAAAAGGTGACTAATTGGATTTTAATGCCAGAAATTTGAATATAAGACCCCTTAACTCTAAAGTAGTGGAGCATTCATGTAGGAGTGTCGTGACCTTTAATGACATCTTATCACCATTGGTTTCCTTCCTTTCAGAGATCGAAGAATTTTTCGCTTCCCCAATGGCCCAAAGAAAGAAAACTAGAAGCTTCTTAAGAATACACCACTTCAAAAGAAATCCTTGAAATGCCAATTCTCAAACATGTCACAAAGACACATTCGGATCAATTTGTACGCCTAGAATAGTTAAAAGGAAAAAGATCCATAGCTCATTACCTGTTTAACAGTCAAGAAAGAAATAGTTGGCGATATTACAACTAGCATGGCATAGGAGACATGTAGGAAGACGTGAAACCCTAAGTATCAGATTACTAAGACACCCATCACCAAAAAGAAAGTACCTGGCATAGTAATTTTAATAGGCAAATACATCAAAATCTGATTAAACTCCGTTAACTATATGTGCTTATTATGCCATTGAAAACTAGTTACAAAGCAATCCTTTCACCAAACTGATAGATCATATGCAATGAGCTTTGATATCAACCTCACATAATTGTTGCCGATGTGGTGCGAATTCTAGACAACAAGTCAACCTACTCCTCCCTCTACACGAATTTGCTTGAACTAGTGTTTCAATTTTGTTTCGAAACGCACATGGTCATGAGACTCATGACCTCTGGGATGAGATTTGTGAACTCAATCAGAAGTAAGAAGAATATTGAGGGAATATAACTCTTATTGGAGAAACAGCAGAGAAAGGCAAAGCTTGATAAACTTTATTTGCTGGAGGAGATAAAATTGAAGCAAAGAGGAATAGTGAAACGGCTCTAAAAGGAAAGCAAAAAATTCATAGCTCCTTCCACACAATGGTTAGTTCACGAAAGCCTCCTCACTACATGAGGTTAAAGTTCTTAAAGTAGGACTGATAACTTGACTTTAAGATCCCTAACAAAGAAATTGCCACCTCTTGGTTGGAAGGATTTGTATCCACAAAAATCACCTTGATTAGATAACCAACTTTTAACCAACTTATCAATCACCATAATTTGATGGTCATTAAGACGTAGGGGAAAAGGTTCCCGACAAATTTCATCTTTTAATGCCTAAATCCACATCCAAATGTTCTAAATTCTAGACTTCAGCCCCATTTATCTGACTATCCAGATTGATAGCAATGCATCTGTTCAATGGCTAAAAAGTAGCAACACACATCTACTTAATGATATAATACTCGCACTTAAATTTTTCCTCTTCCTAATAGCCTATGCTTGATCCATGATACAGGCATCACATTATTTCAATAATATTGATGTCTGCTTTCTTTTCAGCTTGTTTCTCCGATACTTAAACCATGGATTCAAGAAAGAAACTGCAATTCGGAAACCTACGACCATACAAGACCACAAAGAGAGCTAGAATGTAGGCATACCTTCACCGAACAACCTAGATCACGGTACAGCTTCAGTTTCACAGATTTACATTTTGAATGGTAGGAAAGCCTAAAAGAATCCAACTTGGAAGGAAAAGCCCCAGCATTGTTTTGTATTGAAGCCAAAATTCCAGCTGGAAAGTGAGCAGAAGCACAACTCATCCCTGAAATCAGAAACTCAATTGCTTACAAACATAAGTAGTCAGTTAAAATAACCTAGATAAAGAAACAACAATGAATTACAATAAAAAGAAATCACAATCCCACCAGAGTTTAACCAGAAGAAAATACCAAAAACTTTTTTGACATAGCGAACAAAACTGCAGCGAAAACTAGAAAATATACACAATAAGATATCAAAATCAACGAGGAACTGATAATAAACCCGAAAAGTTTCAGGAAAACCACCAAAAATGACTTAACAAACCCAAAACCACTGTACACAAAGGAAGAGAATCTTCTAAAAAAAGAAAAAATGCAATATAACTTCTCAAAGAACTGCTAATTTACCAAAACATATCAACCCACTAGAGAAAACAAGATCTCAATAAATTATAGCAACAGGAGGTACTGAGTTTGACTTAAACAAAAAGGATAATTCAAGAATCACACACAATGACAATGTCTGTTTGAATTGTGTGCTAAAAATATGTACTCTTTTTAGAGAAGAGATCATCTCTACATCCTATTTTTGGTGAAGAAGTTGAACCCAAGCAGGTCTCTGAAGATTTCACCACCTATTATATAAACTACAACCCCAACTAAGAAAAAAAAAAGTGCACATAAAAATCCTAAAAATTAATGCTGATGTAGTGCAGTAGTAATCCCTAAAAAGGGGTATGGAAAAAGTAATAACTTCAAAGGCAGTGCTAATACAATGTAATAAAAGTACTTTAAATGGATTCCACAACCCAAAACAAATCTATATTTCTAAAGGAAAAAAAGAAAAAGAAAAATGACTGCACAACAATCGAAGAGGAGGATCAATATCCACTATACATAAAGGGAAAAAATGGAAAAAGGATTTCAGAGTAAAAATTGGCAAATTACAATAAAAGGTATCCCAAAACTACTATAAATCCCATACAAATAAGAAAAGATATGCAAAAAAAAAAAAATTACAAATAGATGCAAATGTAGGCAACAATAATTCCAAAAAGGGATTCTACAAAAAAAGTAATAACCCTAAAGAACAACGCAATACAACACCTGAATGGGTTTTAAACGAAATATAATAAGTTCCCAAAACGGGGATTTCTCTCTCTCTCTCTATATATATATAAAGTAATGGTCATTATTATAAAAAATAAACTGGCATGTCCACTGTACATGAAGAACACATGCTGCTATGAAAGAGAATAAAACGTTGAAATCTAATTACTCTAATTTGTATTCCTTTTTGTAGATATATTATTACTCAACTGTTTCTCGTAACAGTCACCGCCAAATAAAGAAATGCACAAACGAAAATTCAGCTTGTTGCCTCGTTGTAATATGTCAGTTAGGAAAAATCACATTCTCAACTGGAATAAATATTTTACACACAAATCAATCTACACCTATTTTGATATAATGGTTTGTAAAATATTAACTACTGTCATCAAGAATCCTAAGACACTCCAAGAAATTTGAGGAACCATATTGCACACATTGGCCATCAAAAACAAATTAGGAACTGATACAAACGACATCTTTACCATCAAGTTTTTCTCTTTTCTTGGACGATATAGAAAAACAGAACCATTAATTGAATTCTAGGGTTTCAGAACCATAAGGTCATGCCTCAACACCATTTCGTATTCGAGTCAACCTTTGACCCTAAACTTTAACTCATGATTATTTATTCAAAGAACAACATGAAAAATCTAGGAACTTAGTAAAGAGAAATCGAGGGTTTGTTGTAGTTACCAGAACAGTAGAGAAAACCCACTGTAGACATAAACAACAATTCATGATGTATTTCTCTACAATGATTTTTTTTTTTGAAAAATCAGGAACTTAACCAGACTCTGAAAAATCCAGTATGCAACAGAAATTGTAAGTTTTGGATAAAAGGTAATGCCTTAAAAGAAAACTTCAGGTGTGAGAAGAAAGGGGCTTTAGGGTCTTCACTTTATTTTACTACATATGAAGAAACCCATCATCCACTCACCAAAAACAACTCGGGTTACAAACAGATTCTCATTTAATACAACAAAATTTACAAATTACCAATAATAATCCAGAATATCCACAATAAATCACTTACACTCAATTAAAAAAAAACCCATTTTTCAGATATAAATCGAAAGCAGCAGAAAGAAAAGAAAAAAGAAAAACCTGAAGGAACAATGGATTCTGCTCCCAATTGTTGTAGTCAGTAGCAAATTTTTGTCAGTTAGATTTCCTCTTCGCTTCGTTGATGTCTGCAAGTGAACGTTGGACAAAATATCCGTTGGAAGTTTATCTAGAAGGAGAGGCACAGAAACTCGACCAAAATGGAGCAAAGGTTGAGATTAAATCAGTCTGCAGTGGCTACAAATATTTGATATTTGAATTGCAATTCTCTCTCTCTCTCCACTCACGACCATAATCAACCATAATCAAACTTCTTTGATCTATTTTCTTCAAGGATTTCAAGGTAGAGTATACCTTATATATTATTAAAAATAGAAATCTTGTATGCAAATAAGCATTATTAGGTTTAATCGTAATTATGAATTTACGATTCTTGGTGATCTTTTTATTAGAACCGTTTTATTATCAATTATTTTTAGATTTTTGGACTTGTACGTCTTAGCGTATATATTTTTTGAGCAAGCCCGAATTCGGCTCGAAGCCCGAAATTTTATATGGGCCGAGTTGGTCAAGAATATTTAATTTTACTTCGGGCCGAACTTGGGCTTGAGAATGACAAATATATTTCGGGCCGAGCTTGAACACCCCTAAGCCCGGCTCATTTAGCCCAATTGACAGGCCTAAGAAATTCAAAGAGGAGAAACAATTTAGTAGCACAGTTGTATAAGCAGCCAAAATCGAGAAAAATAGTTCGAAAAAACCCTAACGGGTGGAGAGAGAGAGAGAGAGAAGAGATATTGTGCAAACCTGCTATGTTGAAAGAGAAGAGACCCTGCCCATGGCTGTTCCTTTGTGTTGAGAAAGATTTTTAGAAGAGTAAGAGCGCAAGTTTTGGATGTTTCCCAATTTAATGTTAGTTCACCCCCCGGTTTAGTGTTAGTTTACCCTAGTGATGAGGTAAGCTGCATCTGAATAGAGTAGTGCTTTTTGGACCGACCAAAGTACAAAATTTGTGCCCGAAGCTTATGTGGCTTGGTCGGTCCCACTGCCACATAAGTTGGAAACCCCTCAAAATACTTTTGGAAGAAAAAAGTGGTGGGTTCTACCCTGGCACATATAAGTGTCTGGCATTAGTTTTGTAAATTGGTCGGTTCAAAAATCATTATTGATCTGCATAGGGGTTGGTTTATAATCCAATGGGTGTAAATTTGTTGGTTTTTTCAATTCAATTTTTTTTTTCTTGTGGTGTGTTTTTGAGGGGACGTGCTAGCGTCACACCACTATTTGGTGTCAATAGTACCGAGCCTTTTTTGCCCAATACAAAGGCTTAAGGCCCTACTCTAAGGGCTAATATTTTGTGAACATGTTCTCCTCAACATTTAGATCATCCTAAAAAAAATTAATCAATTCTAAAAATTGGACTATATTACTAACCATAAGCAAGATAAATAACATAAATGGTTAGTAATAGAGTCCAACTTTTGATCTAGGTAGAGGTATTAGAATGGGTTTATTTTTTGTGAGAATGATCTATATAGTGTGGACACACATTTTCACAAAATATCAGTCCTTAGAGTGGGTCTTAAGCCTGATGCCGACACTATTGACACCAGATAGTGGTGTCACGCTAGCATGGTCCATTTTTTAGACTTGAGAGAAATACTTTGAGAGAAAGAAAATGTAGAAATGATCGCGAAAATACAAATTGTATATTTGTAATAAATTGCTAATGTATTTTATAATTTATATCCTTTGGGTTTCGCTTTGGAATTTGATGTATTTTCTGTCCTTTGAATTTCACCTAAAAATTTGATGCATTTTATATAATTTGAGAAAGACAAAGAGAGTAAACATTTGTTTAGGGGGATCTACTACATATTGCACCCATAAAAAAAGACAGTTTTAACGATTTCCAAAATCTTAAATTGGAGTGAACTATCCTTCTAAAATTTCTAACCCATCAAAAGTTGATTGAAAAAAAAAAAACAGTTGGTTGAAAAAGGAAAAACCCTCGATCGAGATTCAAAACCAATCTATTTTTGCTCGTATCTCTTTCTAGGGTAGTTATGGTTCTACCTCAATTTAAAAAGAGTGATGTTAAAGGAGTTCTGGAGCATAGACAAGTTGAATGGGTTTTTAGCTCAAAATCTCCCATCCAAATTATTACTCATTTTTACTAGGGGGTGGTGCTGGGGCAAACTAACCTAACACGCACTTTCTTTCTTCACCCCACTAAAATTAAATAATGCACCCCACCCCACCCCTACTAATATCACAATCATCTTCATCTTCACAACTCTTCCACCGTCGGCCACTTCTTATTCTTCTTCTTTCTTCTTTCATTTACTTTCTCCAGATTTGAAAAAAAAAAATTAGATATGGGTAAAGGTGAGATAGAGAAAGGGAGAGAAAATGAGAGAGAGAGAGAGATGAGCTAGAAAGAGGGAGGATATTTGTTGTGGTGTTTTTAAGGATTGTAGTGTTTTTAAAGGGTTGGGTAAGAAAAATATCAACCCATTAATTTAAACAATCTAGTCCATCCCGCATCTTGTCCATCCCCAAACATTTTGAAGGACTCATTTAACAGCACCTTTTTAAAATGACCGATTTTTGTGTGAAAATGATCTATAAAAAATCAACCTTTGGATCATATTTAAGTGGCCCACAAGCTTGGTATCGGCCAGCAAAGCCCCCAACGTTCATCTATGTTCGTACGAACTAAAACACGAAATAAAAAGATGGGGATTTTGGCCAAAAACCCCTACTTGGAAAACGTTTTAGGATTTAGCCCAACAAACGTTTTCTTTTAGTCTAAGGCCTAAGAGGGTTTCAGTCAGAGGGTTTCAGTGTGTGTAATTTATAGGAAGAGGGTTTCAGTGAAACCCTCTCCGAGAGGGTTTCAGTCAGTTATCCTTGGGCCTTAGACTAAAAGAAAACGTTTGTTGGGCTAAATCCTAAAACGTTTTTCAAGTAGGGGTTTTTGGCCAAAATTCCCTAAAAAGATGTATGTTTTTCACTACATACTTGAACCTACGGATGACGGTACACCTCGTCTTATCACCGTTAGATCAATGAAGCAAATCTCAAAGATCAGAGAGTGCAGGGGGCTAGGGCAGGTGAAATGGTAAAGAGTCGTCTCGCAAAACCAGACGACCATACAGCTTCCTTGTTCCTCAGGAGCACTCCTACACATCACAACTAACAACAGAGATTTTCCCCTTCCCGCGCTTTAGTCCCTCACTCTCTCCATCTCTCTATGTATGTGTGTAGATCTCTCTACTAAACCCTAAAGGGTTGAACAAATTTGGGAACTTCAATAGGGATTAGAAGAGTTGCAAGGAGAAATTGGTTTGATTCTTTATCTGGGTTAGTTTCAGATCCGATTGATAGTTGATGTCATTTGTTTTTGCCTTGTACTTTTTTTGTAATTTTATTTTCAGTTCTTCTTTGATTTCAGAGTGGAAGGTAAAGATTGGGTCCATTTGAGAGATTGGAGTTGCAGAGAAGGAAAGGTATTACCTAATTTAACTTAGCTTCATATCATGTTCCTCTGTTTTTGTGTTCAAAGTATTATTTTGATTTGATTGGTTCTGTTCTGTGCAAGACCCAGATAGGTACTAAAATACCCTTTCATTGATTTATTACAACTTAGTTTGATTTGATACCCACAAATGACAAAACCAATTATTTGATGGAGCAATTGTACTCTAATTTACCCAGTAATAGAGTTCTACAATATCTGCTTTCAGGGTGTGATTTCTTCTATCAAGATATGAATGTGAAACCTGTTGAAATCATTGGCTCAATTGAACTTAGGAGATTTTATATAAAGTTCCTAAATTTGGTTGATTAAGGAGTATAAAAAGTTCATAAAAGATTTTCCAAAGAATAAACCGAAAATCCTTTACAATTACTAGTTGCCCTGTTTGTGGCATTGGACGACAACCCCATCTAGTTTGCATGAATCCTGAACTGTTAAAATCATGTATATTTTTTACTACCTTTTTTCGATCTCCATTTTGTTTTGATGGATATGTGTTTTATGTGTAGGTTTAAGGAATTAGCGGTCATGGAAAATACAGGCCAGTATGATTCCTTGGGTGCTAATGATGTAACATTTGGAGACTTACCTGAATGTGGAGATAGTCATGCAGTAGAAGGTCTGCCTTCGTCGACTGAACTGAATGCCCCCAATGAGGTGACATTTTCAAAACCATTTGTAGGAATGGAATTTGACTCTCTTGATAAGGCATATTTTTACTACAATGAATATGCTAGGACTGTGGGTTTCAGCATTCGGAGAGCTAAAAATCGTAGATCAAATATAGACGGAGCTCTTCTCTTTCAACGATTCTGTTGTTCTAAGGAAGGTCATCGCCGAGCAAGGCGTGATAATGATGGTGAGGAACCAAAGAGAATGAAAGATGGTGTCTTAGTGAAGGTGAGGAGACGAAACGTAAAGTCTATAAGAGTTGGTTGCAGTGCCAAGTTAGATGTCAAAAGAACTACAGAGGGTAAATGGGTCGTGCGTAAATTTGATGAAGAACATAACCATGAATGTGCTAATTCAGGGGAAAAGCATATGCTGAGGTCTCAAAGACGCATTCAATCAATTCAAGGAGATATGAGCATGAGTGATGGAAGGAGGAAGAAACCCGAAAGAGGAGATATAAAGGCTCTCCTAAATTACTTCACTGAAATGCAAACCGAGAATCCATCTTTCTTTTATGCCATACAAGTGGGTAAAGATGACCAGATGTTAAACTTTTTCTGGTCTGACACGAGATCAAGGATGGATTATGGTTACTTTGGGGATGTGATTTACTTCAGCACTACCTATGGGATTAACAAATATGGACGAACGTTTGCTCCAATTTTAGGTGTAAATCATCACCTACAAACAGTCTTGTTTGGTTGTGCAATACTATTAAATGAAACTGAGGAGTCTTTTGCATGGCTATTGGAGACATTTTTGAAAGCAATGTCTGGGCGCCGTCCAAGTGCAATAGTTACCAACGAAGATGCAGCAATGGCTAAAGCAATTGAACGAGTGTTACCAGGAACCCATCATAGTTTATGTTTATGGCACATCTTCCAGGACGCATCCAAACAATTTAGTCATTTGGACAATATAAAGGATGGTTTTAATACAGATTTCAAGAAATGCATTTATGAGCCCCAGTGGTGTGATGAGTTTGAGTCAAGCTGGGCATCATTACTTGATACATATGAACTTCATGATAATGAGTGGCTCAATAATATGCATAAAACACGAGAAAACTGGGTCCCAGTCTACTCAAGGCACATATTCCATGCAGATATGATGACGATTCAACGCATCGAGAGTATACACTCCTACTTTGGTGGATTCTTGAATGAACCACTTCCTCTTAATGAGTTTCTTAAACAGTTTGAGAAGGCGCTTGGCCATAGACGTGAAGAGGAAACTTCTGAAGACTTTCAGTCTGTTGAAACAAGGCCTGTTTTGAAGTTGGATGTTCCAATGGAACAACAAGCGGCTGACATGTACACAAGATCTGTATTTAAAGAGTTCCATAAGGAGTTCTGTGAGAGCTTTAGCTACATTGCTGAAGAAACAGCAAGGGTGGGGACAAATTGGACATATGCAGTGTCAAGGTGGGGACAGAATAGGAATTGCCTTGTTAGTTTCAGCTCTTGTAATAATGATATTCGGGTGAATTGTGATTGTCAAAATTTTGAGTTTACAGGTATTCTGTGTAGACATATCTTCAAAGTCTTTACAGTGCGGAATATTATGTTAGTTCCTGAGGTTTATATTAGGAAAAGGTGGATGAAAAAAGCCAAGGTTGGGGTTGTTTTGGGTGAAGGCTGTAGGGAAATGCAAGCTGACTGTCAGAAATCGCAAGCCTTGCGCTACAATGATCTTTGCCAACTCACTTTTAACCTTTGTGCGAAGTCTGCAGTCTCTGCAGATGCTTATGAAACTGCTAAGTGTACTATGGAAATGATAATAAGAGAGTTGGAAAAAGTAGCCGAGGAGGATTTGAGTATTACTCAGCCTGACATGGATCACATCAGAAATCTGCATTACCAGGTTGATGTTGTTAATAATATCGGGAGCTCCAATCACCTCATCAGTGAAGAGAATCAGACACTATCTTCGGGAAACCAAGTTCCATTGCAAAATCCACAAAGGGTTGGGGATACCAGAACTGGTTTTTGGCTACGTCTATAATTTTCTGAAAGATCAAGGGTGTTTGATGAAATATATGAATCTTGTTCTGCTCTGTGCTTCATATGAATAATCTATATGATGGGTTCGACATTATGTATGGTGAATATATGGTGAATACAGTTTTGCATAACCTACCCTACAAACATCTTTGACATCTTGAATTGTTAGGAATCTTATCATTATCCTCCCACAAAATGTGAGGATTTTTTGTTAAAATGCTTCTAGGACTCAATTGTGCCTACAGTCCTAAAGATTGGTTCTTCTGTTGTGAACTTTGCAAATTCAAACTAGCAACGTGTAGTAGATATTGTTGACCAAATATATACATATACATATACTTCTTCAGTAGATACTAAGGGGGTTATTTCGTTTTTTTCTTTTTTGGGACTTTAGATCTGAAATCTATTAGACTTCAGTCTGTACATTTCAAACTTAAGTGTCTCCCCCTTGACCTTTTTTTTTTTCAGAGGAAAAATCACTTTAAAGAAAATCAAACAGTCTGAAGTCTGTTATTTTGAATTCTCAAATCTGAACTCTGAAAAATAAAAAGAAACAAACACCCTTAAGTCGATGGTATAACAGTACCCATGTGTGATGTGTGCTCCTCAAAATGAAGTAAATGGGTATCAAAATTTGAGGTTGTAAAGTATTACTTGTTATCTTTTCCTCTAATTAGGAAATGCGCTCCTTTTGACATGTGTTCGAACCATTCCCAAGCATGGTACCTTCTACAACTGTTCTCTGCATCTGATTACCCCAGGGATTATGACATCTGAATTTAGCAACTTCAATCCTCACATAAAATTTGAAGCAGGACTCTTGCAGCAGGTGAAAATCAACATTTAAGATGGTAAACAGTTAGGTTTTATGGTCTTTTTCATATTTAGGAGATAAGGTTGTTTTAGCTGTTTGCCTTGAACTACTGCTTATCATGCAGGTTCTACAAATGTTTCCTACCTTGCTTCGTGTGGTTGACTATGAAAATAACAGATAAGACATTTGAGTACCATGAAGCTGTTTTTGCAATAGTTAGTCACTCCCTTGACAGTGGTTGTGCAGGGTTGATTCATATAACGAGGATTCTGTTTCTGGAGTATTACACCTTTGGTCTTTTACTTCGTGCTTTCCTCGATGTAGGTTGCTTCTTTTTCAGTCCTTTGTAACTTCAGTCTTCTAATTATAGAAACCCACTTACCAATACCTCATAAAATGATGTTGGATGGTTTGGTTTTTGCTTGTAGTCTCCTGTATGTTTTATGGGCGCAGTTTCTTTTTATCTGTTCCCTCTAATCTCATAGTTTGACTATTGGAAAGAAATGAATCTATGATTTTTTGACAAACCTATATATAGAGGTTAGAGGTTGAAGGATTCAGGATCAATTCAGGTTTATCTTGAACTAGGAAAAAACTATAAGATGCACCAAGTGAGACTTCTTATGCCTTTATTGCTTTATATACTGAGTTTACTTTCTGCCTTGTATCACTGTGAATTGTTAATGCAACAGGATAATGAGAACCATGTTCCGGTGTTCTAAGTATGACCAAAGGTTATTTAGTTCTTGTATTGTTTATTTCTAGGGTTGTAGGCATAACTGTGCAATATGTAGGGTAAATGGCAAGGATATCTGATTTATGGTCATAATCCTATACTAATAAGTAGGCTTTTATATGTTATACCATATTAACATGCTTCTATATTTTCTATGCTGTAAGTACTGTTAGAGGTTTTCATGGATTTGAAAGTAGAATTCTGGATTAGTTTAAGTGGAGATTATTGTTATTTATAGACTGTAAATTGTCCAAATGTTTTTTAGTTCTCTTTTGGAATTTGAAAAAGAGCCAAATTCCACCTTCCCAAGTGACAACAAGCACACATTGCCTGCTTTTACTTACTGCAAGTCTGGAACTGCGTTCTTGTTTAACTGAAAAACTAGGTTATATATATACTGCATTCAATGGAACAAAAAGATCTACAAACAACACTTCCTAAGAAAATTCAAGACTCTTTATTCTAAGCAAGTTGTAATTCATGCTTCAGCACCTCTAACTGAAATACCTGGTTCAGTTGTAGCCAATGGACAGTGATCAAGTTTGGTTCCCCATCACTTCAAATTATGATTCTTGTTTTGCAGAGCTAGCTAAGAACAACACATGAACACCCATGAATGATGTCCTTGCATCCAATGCTGCTGATAGAACATAATTGTATTCATGCCGCCCACTATCGATCTTTTCGGAAAGCAAAGTAGTTTAAAATGGTGCCAGTGACCAAGAGAGCTAACTATGTTGGTGGTAGTTGCAGGAGGCTTTCCTGCAACCCCATAAGAGATAACGGTTGCAACAAGCTTTAAAGGAAGAAATAAAGATAGAATTACTATGGAATGAACTAAACAAATTTTTTCAAAGCTTAATTTTCCCTTAATTTTATTTGTTTTTTTAGTAACATGAATTATGAAATAAATAAATAATAAGTTGTACGCCTTCTCATCCTCTGCATATATTCCTGACGCCTTTCTTCATCTGTCAGTGACAATCTTTGCATTTTTATCTTCGCTAGTTGAAATTAGGATAATTGGTTCTAATTTCAACCGGTTCTCGGGAATTTCATTCTGATTCTCCAAATTTTATTTCTTATTGCAAAATAAATATTAAAAGTTATTAAAAAAAAAATCAAAGGACAAAAAATAAATATATGAAATCTGGTTCCGAGTCTTACCGGCTTGGTTCCGGTTCCAGGACAAGTAATGTTGTATAATATTAACGGTTCTGATTCCTCCCGATCCCGATTCTGGTATTAAACTATGTGGAACTGGAACCGAACCGGAACCGAGAGTATGTTTTATCGAGTGTAACCCTCGGCTTATTGAACTTTTGAACCTCAGTGGCGGAATATGTTTTCCCTCCCTCTCTCTCTTTCTCTCTCTAACCGAAACCCTGTAGCTGTTGTCGCAGAAAATGCCCAAGAGGAACTCCAGTAACTGTGAGAAGCCCACGCCGATCAGAAAATCTCCAAGGCTTCTTCATCAGGAAACCTCGAAAATTCAGGAACCCAAATCGAGGAAGAGCCGGGTATGTCCTTCTCCGATCTCTTCATCTGAGAAACCCCGTTTTAATTCTCCTTTTAGTTCAACAGAAAGAGTTAATTTGAAGGAAACCCACGAAAGATACCCTAGAAATAATGCAAATGACTCGGTTAGATCAATTGATGGGTCGAATTTTTTTTCGAAATCAGCCAATGGGTCGAGAAAATCTTCAAGAAAGATTGATGGGGTTGGGGGATTTCAAAGTCTTAGGCGATCTCCTAGGTTTTCTTCTAGTATAGTTAGAACCCCTGAATTATCTGATAAGAAGACTAGAGAAAATAAACCCATTCGAAAAAACCGGGAATTGTTAACTGATTTTTCAGATAAAGAGATTTCTTTGGTGGTAAATCAGAAAGGAAATTTGGGAAAAACCAGAAAAAGTTTAAATGGAGTGATGGGTTCCTCTAGGGTTTTAGAAAAAACCGAGGTGGGCATCAAATCAATGGAGGAAGGAGGACAGAAAAAGAGGGGAAATGCCAAGGGGGGAATTGGAGAACCTAGTCATAAGAGGAAATGCATTAATGGAAAGGAAGATTGTTATCCTCAAGAAGTCTGCAAAGGATTTAAGGGAACCCATTTGGGTTTTCCTCTGAAGACAAATTCTGAAGAAAATGCTGAGAAGATAGGAAAAAAATCAGTTAAATTTGTGAGGTCAAGGACAGGAAGGATTGATGGGGTTGAGGGAATTCAAGGTCTCAGACGATCTTCGAGGTTTTCAAATTTGGAAAATACTCATGTGTTTGTTGGTGGGAAGACTGGTGAAAACAAACCTAATGGAGTGAATGGAGAAAGCACACAACTCATGGAACCTGGTTTAACTGATTTTGCAGATAGAGAAATTTCTCCAGCTATGACTCCGAAGGCGGAGGGAGAGAAGAAGAAGAGAATTGTCAATGGAGGAATTGAGGATAAAAGGACAAACAATAACCGTGAGGAAAATTGCGGCCTTGAAGGATGGACAAAAGATCAAGAGTTGGCCTTGCAGAGAGCTTATTTTGCCGCAAAGCCTTCACCCAGTTTCTGGAAGAAGGTGTCGAAACTGGTATTTATTACTCTTCTCTCGATAGTTAGGTTGCACTTTTCTTTTTTCTTCTTATGCTTAATTTTTTTTCATAATATGTAGTGGTGTCCTCCATTTGTTTGTCTTAATTTATTGCATGGAATGTCTATATTGAAGGCACCATAGAAGCAAACAAATGGGCATTATTCAGTAAACATTATCCTTATCTGATCTCTTTCTATCTCACCCCATATTAATGCAATTGAAAGACATGAACTACCAATAGAAACACCAAAAATTCTTATCAAAGATTCATTTTTTCATCGAATGTCTGAGTAGGCATATGGGTGGAGGCATTAGTATCGCCATCATTGTTTTTTCCTCAGAAAGGTTAAATTTATTTAACGTCGATTAACAAGACATAGATGTTTTTGTGAGAATTATAGAAAAGTCATGTAATATTTAACTACTTTTGGATTTCTAAAAACTTCAGTGCTAGCAAATAGTTAACTTTACAACTTCCTTTCTGTATATGAGGCGTAATGCAGTATTTATGGGAAGTAAGCACCGTAGATATTCGTTGTTCCTTATTCATTTGTTCATCTTTCAATCTTTGTATATCCAGATTAAACTTGTGACAACAACTGAATTTAGGTTTGATTCCATTCAACATACCAGACCTTGCTATCCACTGTAGCCTGTGACAACTGCTTCTGCTCAAAGAACTTCCTCCTTTTTATATGAAACTGTACCCACTTATCTTGCAAATTATTCTACCTTGATGGTGACAATTTGTAGCTAACCAAAACGTTGTGATATAAGAGGTTAAATCTCCAGGTCCAGAAGGTGATACACCTTGATTGACTGATATGTGAAACAAAAATCTGATCCAGAAGTTTAAACAAGAGGAGAAGGCGGCCCCAAATAATGATGTGGTTCCATGACCTACACTTAATTAACAAGTTGAATTTTCTAACCATTACAGGTTTAAAATCATCTTAAGTTGCAAGGTTATATGCAAGAGTAGTTCAGTAATTTCACAAGGGTGGGGAAGAAAAAGGAGGAGAATCTAGGGGGATTCTTGACAGCATTTCTTGTCTCTCTTAAATGTGTATTTATCTTGTCAGCATTTTGTGTAGAATTTCTCATCCTATCTTCCTCTGTCGTTAAACTGCCTGCCCTCTAGTCTTTACCCTCTAAATCATGAGGATGACAAAACTGTGCTGTAAATATTACCAAATTCTCCCATATGTGAGTGCTAAGTGAACCTTGTGGTAGTACAGCTAATCTTATGTGTGGGTCCTTCTTTTTGATCAGTATGAAAGTTTTAGGAGTTCATTCTCGTCATTTATTTTGTTTTAGTATTATTTAGTAAATGTTAAGAGCTTGTTTGATCTCATTTAGCTTTACACTTCTCGGTCCCAAATATTGTATTTCGATGGAAGAACGGTGAGTTTCTAATACCACAAAAATTGGGTTTCAGGTGCCAGGAAAGTCTGCACAGGAATGTTTTGATAAAATTCACTCTGACCTGGTTACACCACCTCAACCTCAGCCTCGTTCAAGGGCAAAGAGAACAAACTCATCTCCCCTGGGTCATTTCTCACTATCTGGAAGTAAACTTCTTGAACCAAGTGAGCTGAATGTTATATGGCCAAAGGGCAAAAAGCAGAAGAAACTTCATGCTCAGAAAACTCTCAGACATTTGGTACAGAAACGTTCTTTAGTGGATCAAGGTTACGAAGCAGATCTGTTCTCAGTTCTCGAACCCATTACAAATATGCCCACTCAAGATTTTTCGCAAAAGAAAATACTCTCTATACCTGAATGCATATCTAAAGAACATGGTTTTATTCCAGAGTGTCTTGCGAAATCATCATCAGACCAAAAGAAGCCCCTGTCAAGATTCAGAAACTCGTGTCAAACGGCTCTTGTCAGTCCCCCAGTTTTGAAGCAGGTAAAAAACAGGACTTTGCATGAGAAATATATAGATCAACTACACTGCAGAGAGGCCCGAAGAACAGCAGGACGCACAAAATGTGTCACTGCCAAAGAAGACATGAAAGAAAACCGTGTGAAGAAAATGGATGTAGTTAGTGTTGCAAGGAATGCCCTTGTTACTGAAGCTAAAGATATGATAAGCAAATTTCAGGAGCTGCAGGCTATTGTAATAAGCGATGACGAAGATTCCCAAAATACTGACGATTATGATGGTGAAGATGGATTTTAATGTAGGTTTTTTCATCACTATATTGTAAGCAGAAGATATAGTGAAGTAAGAATGATTCTTCTTTCTCATTGAAAGCACATTAGTCGTTAGTGTTTGTTTTCTAACTTTTGACATCTAGGTACTGTAACATGCTAGCAACCCAATTCAAGGAAATGTGATGGTTGGTTTCTACATCAATGTAAACTCTGTAATTTTCTCTATTTCTATGAAAATGAATGGATGACCTGTTTTTGATTGAGGTTGTCACTTATTTGAGTAGAACTCCTTGTGTTTCATTTTTTCTGTATAACTATCAGAAATCCAAAAGAATATGTGGGTTTCAAGGGCTTAAAATGAATAAGTGATGGTCGATGGTTCTAAAAGAGCGGGAGGAAAGCCAAAATAATATGTGGGTTTGAGGTATTGATTGATAGCAGGTCTGAAGAATTTGCCTTGAGAGAAAACATTTGGCTTTATCAGATACAATTTTAAGAACATATTTTTTACTAATTTAAACAATTGAACATGACTTAAAATTCGGGTTCGTTGAGGAACAAATCAACCTTCCAATAATGAATACCTAAAATTTAGCTTTTACATAAATAGGTTATGAGATGGCTTCAATGAATAGCCACTTATTCAAAGGACAAAATTACTACAACCTCTCACTTGTCAATGCTCCTTAAAAAAAGAAAGAGAGAGTCCTGAAAAACATCCCTTTAGTTATCTGCGATTGTATGTCTATAGACACTTCCCTCCATAACCTGCATTTCTGAATAATGCTTGCTTGATCTCATCAGTACTTGTCATTGTTCTCTGCTCCAATTCCTAAAACAAGAACAGATGAAAGGAAACATTTCAATACCCATGAAAAAATTCGCCTATTAAGTCATCGATAATGAACAAAAACAAAAGTAAATTGATTAATCTATACCTCTGAACAAGAAGCTTGCATTGAAAACTCATTGAAACAGCTTATAACACATTGTTGAATATCAAGGCCTAGTGTTTCAAGGGTGGTTACTGACGATAGCAACACACCCGGCTTCCCTGCACAGCAAATCTCGATCCGGGTATCTTTATCTCTCCTTTCAGCATCAAACTGAAGAAATTTTGATTCAGAAATTGAGTGGTTAATCAGAATTCATGATGGATTATGAGTCTGTAAAAGTAGAGCTAAAAAAAAAAAAAAACCTTGGGTGAACTTCTAACTATGATTTCATCTTGTTTTAGCTCCTTGAATATGCTAATTAGGTTCAATTGATCTGAACCCACTTGAATTTCTTGTTGCAGATTCTTGATTTTCTCTATGAGCTCTTTCATATAATCTATAGTATCTCCAACTATAGATGTTCTGTCCATCTAATTGATCAAAACAGTAATTAGAAACAGAAAATGAAGACTTGATACATTATAGATTAAATCAAACTTCTCTAGATGAAGATGAACTAGTAGCTCAAATTGAGTGAAAATCATTGTTCAAAAAGGGAATATCAACATCTCATTGATTAACTACCTTGCTTATCTTAGGAACAACTGAACGGAGCATCGAAAGGCGATCATTCAATCGCTTCCTTCTTCGTCTTTCTGCCATTAAATTCTTCGATGGCTGCCCTTCGACCTTCTTTACCCGATTCTTTCTCTCTACACGTAAATCCTTTTCGAACACCACCGGAATTTTAGTAGCTTGGACTAACTCAACTTTGCAACTACCCTGTTTCTCCCCAAAACTGTGAAAATCATCTGTGAGAAATCCAGATTCTACATTACCCAGTATTAGTCCATTATCTTCTTGAGTCATAAATGGCAGCTCTTCGCCGTTTTTTCTATACGATGGATCGATATCCAGCACCGGTCGTACTTCATCTTCAAATGGGCAGTAGACTTCATTGAACTCATAATTAAAACCAGGTTCAGTAGATATAGCAAATCCTTCTAATGAAGTATTAGGTAGAATTAAACCTGGGTTCTCATTGAAACAATTGAAACCAGACCCATTATAGATGAACTGATCAGTCATTCCTGTAGGGAATGTCTGCCATGTCTCTCTTCTTAATTCAAGCAACTCCTCTAAGAAACCATGTTCATTAAGCTCCATTCTCTCTCTCTCTCTCTCTCTCTCTCTCTAGAAATAATCTCAAAGAATGCTAAAGCAAGTGGGAACCTTGATATTAGATAACATGAAGCTGCAGAAAGTTGAAGGAGTAAGACATTTATATATAAGATAATAAAATATGAGACAGTTCTTCTAATCTTCTTAGATCCTATGTATTATGAAATGTTTAAGGTGTATTTATTAACATAGAGAAAGAAGAGAACCTTATGAGCTTGAAATGGAATCTACTTGTTTCTTTCTCTCTCTACTTTCTCTCTCTAATCTGTGTTTGTGGTTGTGTGTGTACGTGTGATTTTCAGGTCCTTTTCACCGAAATCTGCAATTCAATAGATTTAATATATAAAATCTAATGCTCTGAAAATTTTGACCAACAAATATGTCTGAACCGAAAAGGATGGAGTTTAGCTTCATAGACCCTGTCAGGTTCTTTGTAAACCATCTCTCTCTCTCTCTCTCTCTCTCTCTCTCTAAGTTTCTCTCTCTCTCTCTCTGTAAGTCTATTTCAGTGTGGCTTGGAAATGAGGAAATGCTGAGTTGGGTTCCGTTGTTCAATGCCCTCTAAATTTGGCTTGCTAAAAAAAAATCCAAAAAAAAAAAAAAATGAATTCTATTTTTAACTCATTTACTCAAATGAGTTTATGGGTCTTTTTGTTCTCATCCTGCTCACAAATGTTCCATAATTATAATTGTTGCCCTAACTTATTTGTAAGACCCATAATGGGGATGATCAACGGTTGATTTTGGTGAAAATGATCTTGAGATCTCCTCTTACCTTGTAGATTATGACACGAAGGAAGATCACATTATTCTAAAAGTTTTAATTTCATCCAAAATTTATTACAAATTAATAGTTTTTGTAAGTATTCATTTTATAACTTTTGATGGAATTAAATTAAAAGTTGTTAAAATGGGTTGATTTTCACTGACAATGAGCCAACTGATTTTTAGTGAGATAGTTACATAATAAAAATAAAGTTATCAAGAAAAATCAACCCTTGTATCATCCCCATGTACATGTACAATACATCCGGCTTTTTTAGATTAAACAATGGATCCCAACTCATAAATGAATCAGTTTTACTTTTTCTCCTATTTTTTGGATTATTAATTAAAAAACAAATGTAAGGAATGTGGAAACATGTGATCAAAACACCATTTAAATAGGAAAAAACCAAAAACAACATTATAATGGAGATGCGGGGTATCGATCCCCGTACCTCTCGCATGCTAAGCGAGCGCTCTGCCATCTGAGCGACATCCCCTTGGTTGATTAATAATCATCAATGTGCACTATTCATTCCTTCAGACTTTCCCATAAACCATTTCAATAATGGTGGTGTCATTAAGCTTTACTAATAATTATTGTAATTATAATGCGTTTTCAAATATAAAATGTGAATCGAACTCACAGTGGAATGTACATTTCAATCACCATCACCACGATAATCACATTACAATCTAAATTAACCCTTTAAAGTAGAATGAAAGTGAACGTCAAAACGGCTAATTAAAAAATGTCCGAAGTTCTAAAACTTCTCGAGAGTCGAAGTACCAAAACATGATTCGGAGTAAGAGTGAGGGAGAGGGTTGAAGCAGGAGCCTTATCACTTTACAGCAGTGTTGGTTACTAAGATATATATATCATTTAAGCGAGAAAGATGAAAATACATAGCCGTACAAAGTAAATATGACCGTAGTTAATATCGTTGCACATTTGATGTGTGTGTTTTATATTCTTCCAAAATGTCTCACATTATTACTAGATCTGATGTGAAATCTTGTGTGTTTTTATTTTTGGTAAGATGAAATCCGTGATTTAGACCTAGAGAATTCAATGTATAAGACCTTCCTTGCACAACTGACTGCTATTGATATGAAAGATTGATGCCCCCATCCTTATGATCTATCACATTCTGTCGGAATTCCAATATATACAATAGTAAGAAAAAATCAAAAAACTTTTTACACTCGATTTTTTCTTAGGGTTTTTGACATAGAAGATTGATTGGTCGTTTGGCTTTATTAAGGATGATTCCCCAATCCGTACTATTATATAGTTTCCACCAAAGTCATTTTTATTTTCCATTACCCATTTTTTAAAGAAATTACACTTTAATTATTTAAATTCCAAAAAGGTAATTTAGTCGGTCATTCGTTTTTAACTTATCTATACGTAAATTGTCATAAGAAAAAGATCTTACACAGTCAAAGTTATGTTTGCATGTTTTTTTTTTTATGTGGTTGTCAGTCTAAAGTGCAAATATGTAAGCTAATTTACAGTAGGGCTACATGAATTTAATAAAAGAAGTATGAATATTTGCAGTTTTAGAATGTCTTGCAAATATTTACATCGTCCATTGCCAAATAGATCATGTCAGCCAATTGTAAACTAATTCACATGCATCTACACAGCAACACTAAAACACATAACAAATAGAATTTTGATAATAAATATTTGTAAATATTTACGGGATACCAAGTAGACAATATGTTTATATCAACTGTAAAAACAATTTTTTAGAAAGCTCATCACGTATAATAGCAAAAAGAATTTAATCTAAGAACAAGAAGCCAAAAATACTTTTATCATTAGGTTTTGAATGGGTAAAAGTTTCTCCATAATTTTTTATTTTTATATGTATTGAAGAGTATTTGATTATTTGATGTTTATAACACACCTTAGGATTCTAGTTTACGTGGGCAATTTGGTTTGCCAAATTCTAAGGATTCTAGATTTCAAGGAAATTAAAATTTCAACAAATCTTCTAGTCTGATCTTCAATTAAGATTTGTTTGGATTTTAGTGGGGAGATTATAGTCTTTGTATATTTATGAAAAAAGTTTATAAATCCAAGCATTTTAGGGCAACCAAACAACACTGAGGGATTGGAGAGTAGGAATTCATAAGAATCCCAGGATCTTTGTTAATGTTTGCTATGTGCTAACAGCATTAGGAATTTGTAAGACTCCAAGTATTCTTATTTTTAAGAATTCCTAATCTATTTGAGATTATTAATAAATTCCCTTGTCTAAATAGTCATAGATTTCTATTGTCTTAATTTAGAATCATAATTTCTCTAAATTAATCACTTGTTTATTCGTTGTCAAAATCATCATTATCATTAGTAGTTGGAGGGAAAGAAATTAATCAAGCTCTAAAAGCCTATCCTATTAAGATATATTACTAATTAATTCCATAAACATAGTTAAGAGACACGTTTTATTGTTAAATTATTGCAGACAATTACTTTTGAGACAACTATTATCTTTTGTGCTAGAAAAAAAAAATAAAAAAAATGAAGAGAGACAAAAGCTGTTAGAACACGTAATTTAATTAGCCAGTTGTTCACGTTGGGCTACTTTCAAAGAGTCTCGAGCTTAGGTTTTCAATAAAAAAGACTAGCCTATTATTAGGAATAACGTCATACCAACTACACATCGCTTACGCACAGCAGAACATGCTTAAGGATCTTGAGACTTAATCACGATGAATCAACAAGAAAATATAACGACGAAGATAAAAATAATCATCAACCACAACACAAGATATACGTGGTTAACCCTCATGGGTTACATCCACGGCCAAATCGACGCACCGGAGAAACTTCCACTATTATTAAGAACATATTATAATACTTCTTACACAACCAACCAAAATAAATACACATCAAGGATGTAATAAGCACTACCGGAGAACACTAACGAGAATCCATTAGAGATCGACTCTCTAAACTACTCCCAATAGCACACTCACATCATCTTCAACTTTGAAAGTCCATCTCTATGGGTGTATATAATAAGAGAGGAGAGAACACATGGAGAACACTAGAAACTTAGGTTGGGGCAGGGGCCCCAACCCTATGAAGAAACCCTCAAACCCTAGATCCTTACAAACCCTTTCCCTCTCTCAACAAGTTTCTCACACTTTGAATTCTTCACCACACAAGAAGACCAAAATCCTAGGTTTACCTCTCCTTGAACCTTAGGAACTCCAACACCTTCACATTGGTACTATGGCACTATCTAGCACACTTTGGGACGACCTAGGACGTCCCTATTTATAGATTTCATCAAATTCACGCACAAATAGAAGCTTCCTAATCCCACATGGTCTCTAAAACTGCCTAAAAAATATTTTCACGGCAGTGCTTTCGAAACCACCAAGCTTGGTTTCGAAAGCAAAGTCATCTGTTGGTTTCAGCACAAGTGCTTTCGAAACTAACCCTCTTCCTTTCGAAACCAATACTTCACTTTCGAAAGCAGCCCATTTGCTTTCGAAAGCGAACCTTCATGGTTTGCTAAAATTTTTTCAAATCTCTACATTTTTGGCAAACTACCTTCACACCTCTTAGAACCATCTCTTTGATCAAAACCTACGATGATTTTGAAGTGCCATCTAAGTCTACCACCATCTTCAACCTTGAAGAACACGTGTGAAACAACACCGTCTCACCACTACAACCTGAAATCTTCAAATACACCATCAACTGAATCCTTGCGCAAGATTCCCACATTGATCACCAAGAGAACCATCCAAAAGAAACACAACCAGTTCCACCTAATCCAGGTAAACTAATACCTCCAGTACATGTCAAGATTACTGTGTGTTTTAACATACCATTAAACCTACAAATGCGATTAACAGGCTTACCTATAAGCAATTCATCAAGCCATCGCCAATCCGACAAACTTACAACTATCATACCCAACATACTTGCTTATTCATATGTACCGTGTGACACCGCCCATAATAATGTGGTCTATGCAAATGAGATCGGGTACATCCTTAATATAACCCGCGCAAGCCATTAAGAATAATAAACATATTTAGAAAAATCTCAAAACATCTCGTACATACCTTCGGAGTTTTGCTGGACTGCCCACACTTTCAAGAACCATGTAGAACACTCCATCCCGCTCCAAAACTTCACAGAAACCCAATGAAGAATTTCTAGTGTTCTCCATGTGTTCTCTCCTCTGTTATTATGTACGGTTATTGATAGCGAAAATGTCAGGGCACATGCTATGTGTATCAAAGGGTTTAAGTGCATGCATAAATCTCAAGATTTTAAAATTTGACGTCTTGAGATTTATGTTTTTACATCCAACCATTATGGATTAAGCAGTATGTATTGACATTGGGGAGTGGGTGACAAGGGGTTGTGCACACCAGTAATTCAAATTTTTTGATCACTCAATTTTAGACCGTGACTTAGCCAGTGGGCTAGATGCGTATGCGCGGCACAGAGGTGTTGCGCGCGTGAATATATGCGAGACTAAGCTGTAGAGCGAAGTGAAGCTTCATGTTTTCCACCAAATACCTGGTCTCCACAAAATTCCTACTTAAAATCCTCCATCCAAACAAATCATAACTGAATAACTTAAACCACATTTCTCCCCAAACTGTAGGTTCAGCTATAGGGTGCTCTTTGTGGAGCATTGGATTCCTATTAGAATTCAAACCTAAAAATATTTCTAATATATATAAAGATCCTAAACCCTAAACCCTATATATAAATACATATATTCAAAGACGCAGATCAAAGGACAAGCTTATTCTTACAAGGTTTTATATGAATTTTCTGGTCCCAAATAAAAATGATCCAAGTTGGTGAAGATGATTTACTCACTATGCAGACCATCCTCTTCAAAAATTATATCATTCTAAATCTTCTAACCCCATCATCTTGGAAATCATTGTTAGAAAATATCTATTTATTGTTAATTTCTAATGAATGGTTGATGGGTTTAGAAGTTTTAGAATGTGATGATTTTTCGTAACGATGGCATCCTCAATATAGAGAACATCTTTACCGAAAATTAGCCCTTGGATCAACTCCAAATGAGCCCAACAAAAATCACGTAAAACTTTGTAACAATAAGTTTGTTTGTTGATCCTGCCTCATATACAATTTTAATTTTACATTCAAATGATGCTTTGAAAAATTACAAAACTATTAATATTAATATAATTATAATAAAAACAATAATAATAAGAAGAAGAGAAAAAAGAAAAAAAGAAGAAGTAATCATATATTATCTCTTGCAAAAGTTACAAAAAATGCCAAATATTAAGCACTCTCATTTGTTTTCTTTTCTTCCCTAAAATTAACCTCTGGTACACACAGAAGTCTTAAGACATTCCAACAAAGAGAACAGAAAACTGATCAGCAGACCAGAATGGAACTTCTAAATATATTGAGCTGCAAACGATTCCCCGTGCAGAGAGAACAGAAAACGGATCGATAATCATAGCCACTTAACATATTCTTGCTCTATTTACCATTTCAAAGGCTACATTGATCAATATCTACATTGATTTTATTATGATCCTAAGTGACCTGGGTCAGGAAGGAAACACATGCAAAGTTGCAAACTATAAATCCATTCTAGGCCTATAGTCTGAGTCCAAATCCTCTGGCCATAAAATCCTCTGTCCCTCCCTGGCTTTTTGCTGATTTTGCTATGTGGGATTCATATAGAGATGATCTAATGGCTGATATTTGGTGAAAATGTTCTTCTTATCCTATAGATCATTCTCACAAAAAATTAGCTCATTGTAAAACTTCTAATCTAACACCCACTTTCTCTCTTCACCCCCACTAAAATTAAATAGTATACCCCACCCCTATCAACATCACCATCATCTTCATCTTCACCATTCCTCCACCGCCGGCCACCTCAACTTCACCGCCGACCACCTAAAAATTTGAATTGAATTCGAGCACCAATGATTGAATTCATCATCTTCTTCGAATTTTTTTTGGGAATTAACAAGAGTAGCAGATCCGTTTCGGCCCAATGGTGGTCGAACTTTTCTACAGAACTCGTTCACGAGTGGTTGAGTTTTGCTGAAAAATTTAACCATCGGTGGTTGATTTTTCCTGAAAAAGTCAACCATCAGTGGTTGAACTGCCCAAATATTTGAAATTTTTTTTAATTGCCATTGGTGGTCGAAAATCTCAGTCGAATTTAACCACCAATGGTCGAATTCGTCATCTTCTTAAAAAAAAAAATAGATCTGTAATATTTTTTAACTGAATTTTTTTTTCTTTTTATCTGTAAAAAAGGGCAAGATCTAGATAGAAAGGGGTGAGATCCAGAGAGGTGGTGGAGAGAGGGGAGAGATCTGTAGGAAAAAGGGGTGGAGGCAGCGGTGGAGAGATTTGTAGGGAGTGAGGGGTGGAAAGGATCAGAAAAAAAAAGTAGCCGGCGGTGGAGTGGCCAGCGGTGAAATAACTGACGATGGAGTGACTGGCGGTGGAATGGCCAGTGGTGGAGTGTGAGGTGGAAGGCAATGGAGTGGGAGTGAGGGTAGTGAAGATGATGGTTTAGTTTGAGATTTTTTAAGGTTAGGTGGAAAGATACCAACCCATTTTTAGATACGAAAAATGAGTAGAATGCCCTTGCATGGGAAAAAATTGAAGTGGAGGACATGCTTTTTTTTTTTATGTATGGGACAGTCCTCGGCACACGTTAGTGCGATGTAAAAAGACAAAGAACCCATTTACTGATTAACGCCGGTGCACATTAGCAAACCCCAATTAATGAATTTTAACATAAAAATGGCCATAACTTTCAAAATATAAATTGGATTTGAACAAAATTTATACCGTTGGAAAGCATTTTGTAAGATCTTTAAAACAAGATCACATATGAATACCAAATTTAAATAAAAAGATCCACAAAAAACCCATTTACCAAGCTATAAACTCAAATAATTGTATAATCAAACTTTAATTTGCATACATCAGTTAACTTTGAACTTGCATACCATGAACTACAATACTTTCATGAACATAAAATATATAAATGCTCAAAAGTATGTAAAAATATCCAATGCAAATTATAATTTGCATTATTTTTAACTATGCAAATTATAGTTTACATTGTTTAAAATGTAATTTTTTACTCTTTTATTATGCAATTTGGTTGCATAGAGACTTAGAAAAGTGTAGATGCTCAAAAGTATTTAAAATATCCAATGCAAATTATAATTTGCATCGTTTAAAATGTAATTTTTTTGGCCGCATAGGACATAGAAAAGTGCAGATGCTCAAAAGTATTTAAAATAGTCGATGCAAATTATAATTTGCATCATTTAAAATGTAATTTTTTGGCTTTTTTCTTATGCAATCTGATTGCATAGAGACTTAGAAAAGTGCAAATGGTCAAAAGTATTTAAAATAGCCGATGCAAATTATAATTTGCATCATTTTTTACTATGCAAATTACAATTTGCATAGGCGTTTTTATTATGCAAGCAGTTATGGGTTTTCATAGGCTAATAACGATTTTTTTTTGAATTTAGTATTGTTGTCTGGTCTCATTTTAAAGATCTTGAAAAATGCTTTCCAAAAATATAAATTTGGCTAAAATCTAAATTGTAGATAAAAAGTTATAGTATTTTTAATTTTAAAAAAAATTATTTTCTCTCTCTACCACGTCATCGGTCCCCACAACAAAAAAACAGTTAGAAGTATATGTGTTTAGCAAAGAGAAGGGTCGTTTAGGTACCAAAATTTTGCAGTTTTAAAATAAAAGAAGGAACTAACTCATTTCCTTACAAAACGCTAAAAAGTAAGGATTAGGCTTACAAAATAAAAAGTGCTTGTCCTCTACATGAAACAGTTATAAAAGGAGGGCTTCAGCCCAATATTGTATTTTAGATAACCACTCCCCTAGTAAAACTCTGTCCATCCCCCAACTATTTTAAAGTATTTTGTCCACCTCCCAATTATGTCCACCCCCCAAATATTTTGAGGACTCATTTAACAACACCCTAAAATAATACTCGATAAAATAATAATCTCGTTACATTTATACATTTTGCCGGTCCCAACTTGAGTTTAAAAGTGAAAATATTACTCGATAAATTAAAACTCCGATTAATTAATAAATTTTGCCGGTCCTGACCTTATTAATTTATAGAAGTTTAACTGTACTAACATTACCCACTAACCTAACTTAAGACTCTACCCAGTACTTAATAAAGGAAGGAATCGAGGGACGGGGGAGCATCCTCCCTTATCGAGCTACAAGCGCACACACTTATTCAACAAATACAAAAACTATCATGTACAACATTACAATCAGCCACTAATAGCTCTTTATGTGTACATATCACAACTCCACCGACCAACAACTCCATAAATTTGTGAAGCCAGAACCACGTTAAAGAGAAGATTTCCAATCTTAGTCCATTAACATCTCTCTCTTTCTTTTCCCTCTTTCTCTTTCTCTTTCTCAATATCTGATCTCACTCTTCCCTGTAATACCCCAAGAAATTCCATAGTATGAATTTTACACTTGCTTAACATATTTAAGTTAGTATTTGGGTGTGTATTGATTTGAGAAATAAATTTCTCATATACATGGTAATTGCATGGAAACTCATTATATGCATTAAGAGAGTTATCTCTAAAAAAAATTTATTAATTAATTAAAATAAAAACATAATATTTTAATACAAAAAACGTGGGCTGCGCTACAGTAACCGGCGGCTACTATAGCAGCCTACTAAAAAAATAAAAAAATAAATTTTATATTATAAAAATTAAATATTAAAATAATAAATATAAAAAAATATCAAAATTTTCCTATATAAACCCCCCATTATTTCCTTCTTCAAAACACAAAATCTCATCTTTTATTTTATATTTACACCCCTGTTGCACCTCTCATTACTCTCCCCAATATACATATTTTTCTTTACACTCTATAACATACCTCTTCATCTACATCCTCTTTCATTAAATCTATAATAGTTACTAGTATTATCATCAAAATCATTGAGAAATCAAGGATTTACATCATCGATCATCACATCCGGAAGTAATAAATCAAGTAGGTGATAAGATTTTGGCATCAAATTGAGGTAGGTGGATCCCTACTATAAACAAAATCTAATTTTATGTTTTTGTTATGAAATTGCATATGAATGTATTTATCTTGCATGTTTATATTTATTTATTTAACGGAAGGGATGAGTTTTTATTCATAAGAAAAATGAATTAAAGGAAGTTTAATAATAACTTGTTATCTAGATTAAAAATAAAT
The DNA here is from genome assembly GCA_002174775.1 of Macleaya cordata. Taxonomy (NCBI): domain Eukaryota; kingdom Viridiplantae; phylum Streptophyta; class Magnoliopsida; order Ranunculales; family Papaveraceae; genus Macleaya; species Macleaya cordata. Next base: position 255,233 of record MVGT01002023.1, read on the forward strand.
CTAGATGGTATCGGTAATGGGAGACCCCCATAACACCTGCAGGTACCATTGAGTTCCGACTTGAGGAGACGGTGGACACCGATGCAATGGACTTAAAATAATTAATTGTTAATTATTGAAAGATTTAAAAAAAATCTCTTTTTATGCATTAATATGGTAATTTTTGCATATTTCAAATCTAATATTTTTGGATAGTTTGCACCTAGTGAGTTTTGCTCACCCAATATTTTCCCCCGTACAGATCAAGTTGAGGGCGAAAGATTTTAGGAGGTGCGGTTCAAAGAGATAGCTTAGATCTCTTGAGTTAGTATGTTTTATATATTATAATTGAAGAATAATTACTACTATATCACTTGGGATTATGGGTTGTTTATGAGAATTATGATATGTATTATTTTAATTATCTATTTTTATGTTGAATTTAGAATAAAACAAATGTTATATTAATTTTCATTTAATTTTCATATCTTTGAATTGAAGTAATTATGTTTTACATAATATTATATAAATTTCGTATTTGTTACTGTCAGTTTTAGAAAAGTACATTTTTGAGTATGTTTCGCTCAAAATTGACTAAGGCCTATTTCTGTAACTAATGAAGATTTCAATTTCTTCTTTTCAAAATGGTATTATACATGTATTTCGGATGTCTCGTTAGGAAGTAATTTTAGTTTCAAATTTATGATTTCTGGATATTTTAAGAAATTCGAAGTTATTTTTTAGAAATTGTGTATAAATCTGTTAGTAAACGTGAGACCCAGTTTTGAGTATTTTATGCTCCGAATTAGGTTTGGTCTATTTCTATTGAAGTTGTAGAGATTTAAATCTATTTTTCAGAATGCTTTCATTTGTACAATTGGGATTTACGGTTAAGAACTTATGACCATTTTACTGAAGTATGTGCAGTTAAGTACGAGAAATATTTTCAACAGTTTTTGTTTTTGTTTTTAAATTTACTTTGACTACTAAATTGTAATTAATGTTGACAAAAATTGACTGGTTTATCTTTCAAAAGGAGAAAATAAGCGATTTTATTCATTGCTTTAAATTACACTTTATTTATACTCTTCACGCCTCGCCTTCCGGACTCATTGAATCGGGTTGGATTTTAGAGTTCAGAAAATCGGGGTGTGACAACTTGGTATCAGAGCACAAGTTCCTGATTTCTTGGGCTTGTAAGTTTTAAATTTTCTATAAAAATATATATTTAGTTAAAAGTTTTCATAATTCCTTCTCAATTTTTAACCAAATGATTTATGAGCTTGTTTTCTATATTTTTATATTAAAAAATAGGCAAAGTTCACTAGCATAAGTTAAGCAATTAAGAGTGAGAGTAGTGGAGTTTAATTGTTTTTAGTGGCGGTGTAAAAGAGAAAAATGAGAATCCTCCCATCTAGTAAAATTACCCCTCCCCCTAACTATTTTGGGAAATTGTGGAGAGCCCCTTACCTGGGCGAATCCTATATCTAAACTAGGGAGTCCTACTAATGACGATCTTCAAATAATTACACAATCAAGATCTAATTATACTCCTTTCCTACTTAATTCTCCACCTGTTGATAATTTGGTCCTAAACTGTTAGATAAAAGCCAAAATGGGATTTTTTTTTTACTTCTTATGTTTTCGACCATACAAAACGGTTAGGTAAAAGCTCCTTGATTGATGATTTGATGCAATGAACCCTTGTTGTTTTTGGGTCAAACCCGACCTCTAGTTGGGCTCGGGATCATGCCAATTGTCATAAACTTTGGGTTGGGCTTGGGCGACCAAATTGATTTCCATCCTCTTTATCCTCCTTAATCTTATGAGATGCTACTGTTTTTTTTTAAGCAAGCTTAAAACCATTTCGTTTGGTTTGACACGCCCCAACTTGCATCCCCGACTCGACAGACTCAATTAGACTATGTCAGTTCAATTCTTTTTTATTACTTCTTTTTGTTTCAGCTAGACTCGAGTGACATTCGATTGGATTAACTCGTTATTAGTATTATTTTGTTCTTTAAATAAGTTTTCAATTTGGCCTGATTCGAAGAAGTCGGTCAGCCCGACTCAGACACCACTGGGTCTGCCGCCGAGTCCGAATCAGCCACTATGAATCCTCCTTCTCTCTCTCTAAAAATGAGTCAGCCAATTGGTCAAAGATTCTTATACCAAGTAACAGAGGTTATAGAGAAGCAAACGAGCTAATTGAATTGGATTTGCATTCATTGAGTTGCTCAAAATGAGGTCTAGTTAATGAGTTCCATTTTTGTAGATTTTGCAACTTTTTGTGGAAGTTCACAATAAATTGCTGATTTGTGAAACCAAAATGATCAAAATGGTGAGAGTAGCTAACTTAATTCACTATATGCTTTCATTTTCCAACATTTTGTCCACTTTGATTTGACAAAAGAAGGTACAAATAGGATATAAGAACTGGAGTAATTTTCCAACAATAAAGAAAAAAGCTGGGGTAATTGTAGACTAACTCAAGAGTATGTTCTCTTTCATTTAAAAACCCAACCTCTCCTCAATCATCAGGTAAAGCCTCTTTGCATGTATTTCTTATTTTAAGTGTTGCACCGTATGCTCAGTTTATGCTGGCAAAAGCATTGGAAGGGCGGCACACGAACACACAGAAACTGCTACACATTAAATATTAGAGATTTTATTAAAACCTCTTTGTGTGACCCAATCACACGGACACACAGAAGCAGCTATATATCACCTCAATATGCAGCTACATTAAATTACATAAATTTTCTTAAAAATCTTCTTGTGTGATATGCAACCACACGAATACACGTGAATAAGTACATATTCTCATCGAAAAACACCCCTTAATCAGATCATCTACTGTGGATCTCACTGACCACTATATACTTAGGGACTTATGAGAATCAGTCTCTTTACTTGCAGGGGACACTATAGTATATATAATTTAAAATTAAATAAAAAATGTAGATTTCATGCATATAAGAAAGTAAAGTTCTAAAAACTTTGCAAAGGCCATAGCCCCCTAGGCCTCAACATAGCTCCGCCCCTAATCAAGAGTTCGACAGCTTCCTCGCCGAGTTCATTCTCTTCATGGTAAAATTATAGAACCTCCCCTTACTTTTCAAACCATAAAATTACACTTTTTTCTATGTTCAATGTTGTTGGATCTATTTAATCTACTTTCCGATTTCCATGAAGTCTGCTATAAAATTTTGCAACTTATGTGTTCTTTGGTGAAAGATTCTTTGATTTTAAGGCTTAATTTGTGTGAACTCAATGTGTTCGTCGACAGTTTAAAATAGAAATAAAAAAGTTAGGAATTTATAATTTGTTGTTTGGTGTATCCTATATATGGCATATTAAGTTCAGAGAGTTTAAAAGATCTCCAACGTTGGCATATTAAGTTCAGAAAAGATCTCTGAACTTAATATGCCATGACTGAGAAGGATGATAAAAAGTAGGACAAGATCAACGCAAGAGCGGTGAGAACTATTCGTTCGGGCTTGTCTGATGTAATCAATGAGACTTCGATTGTAAATTTGTGGAAGAAGTTTGAGGATATTACATGGCTAAAAATCTTACCAACCAGCTGATCTTGAAACAACAGATGTATTCTTTTGTCAAAGAAGAGGGTGTAGATCTGTAGACCCATCTAGGTGAGTTCAAAAAGATTCTTTGTGATTTATCAAATGTTGGCATTAAGTTAGATGATGAGAATAAAGCAACTCTTTTGCTTGCATCATTACGACGTACCTATTGGAGTTATGCCCTAAAAATAACATATTTGACATCTATGGTTACTTGATTTATTAATAAATTTATCATATTTAACATGCATGGTGAGATTATTATTTTCAATGAGTTATTCATATACAAGTGTTGTATATGGAGAGAGATATAATTCATTAGTGGATGTTTTTGTTCGTAGTCTAGATAACTACACATTATTGGGAAGACTATAATATGTTAAAGTCGATTATGTAAGTGATGTGATGTATCTCCATCACAGAAGTTGAGACTTCTAGACCTGTATATTGATGTATATGGAATACATTGAACCGGATCGTCGAAGAATATTTTATATTCTATGTTAGCATGTTTAAAGTATTTTTACACTATTTCACGTAAAGGTTCTTAATCCTAAGAATATGTGCATACCCTGTAAGTAGGTAACAGTCATTTTCTTTTGCAATCAGTGAGGGCAATCGATGAAAACGTGATCCAATATTCTGAGCAAAATGGATGGTTGTGATCTCTTAGTAGGATTATAATATTCAACATGGAATCCACTTCTAAGATATTCACTTAAATCAATGCATAGGAATATTATTCTAAATTGGCCAGTGGTCTTCTAAAATGTTTAGAAGATTATTAGAATAAATATTGTGAATAATGCATTAGATGGTTAAAGGTAAATATGTAATTACTCTGATGGTGCTGACTTGTAAATGTTACAAAACCAAAGGGTTTTTATGAATATCAGATATTGTGGAGGGACTGTTTACAAATTAAGTAGTGGGAGGATTTTTAAATAAATTCCACTTAATCTAGAGGATTCATCCACAAGTCCTTGGTGGACCAACTTGTGATTATTATTTTAGTTTTTAATTTTAGAAGAGTTATAAAGAATTAGAAATTAAAAATAATTAGCCAGTTTTAAGTGGGACCAATGTTAGGGTAGGAGTGGGCCTCCCTTATATAATATAAGGGAGGGGTGATTTCTTTAGAAACCACCCTTGGAGAAATCGTTTTCTCCCCTCCCTCCCTATTCTACCATCTAGTTACTTCTTAACAAGTTCTAAAAAAAAAAAACCTAGCCTCCATTGTTATACATACTAGGATTTAGTTTTAAGATCAAATGAGAAGCTGAAAGGGAGATCTGTTCCAGTGGATTGAAGCACAAAGAGGAGAGCTTTGGTATAGTACTAAAGTCAACCACGCTTCAAAGGTAACCTTTTTCTAACCTGCTTAGATCCCTATCAACGGTTAAGTATTAATGGGATCAAGGAACAAGTTTTAAACAAATTTAATTCCGGTGCCAGTTTAATTTTTCAAAATCCTAGGATCTCCAGCAGTACCCATAAGCATCTGATTGAAACGTTGCTTTTCGGTAGAGAAACTATTGCTTTAAAGTAAGCAAAGAGTGTTATATTCTCTAATGAGAAGTTTGAAGAAGATGAGGCTAAACATTTGCTAAAGTATCATGAATCACGAGGTCTTATAATTCAAGAAGGAAAGAAGAATGGGAGCAGACTTATTTTTATCGGGATGGTGCACAGTTTTGTCACGGATATAAATGTGAAATATTTTTCTAAAGAAAATTCTGATTTAATTTCACGGATAATACAACTTTGTAATGGTTTTAACCGTCATGATAACGTTATTCACGGGTATAACCGTGATAAATCCAAAAAATAATGTTATAAAATTGCCATTCTGGTGTAGTAGAGCCTCAAGAGAGTGGAAACTAATTATGGAGTTGGGATGTTTCTATTTTGGAGTGAAAAGGAATATGATACGAGATTGTCCTAAGAAGAAGACGAAAGATGGAGGGACGACGGTTGCTACAGTTAATGCGAATCCTGATGATGAAGATTATGAGGAGGTCCTGTCAATTATCAATAAAGGAATAGAAACAAAAGAATGGATTTTTTATTCTGCTTGTTCCTATCATATATGTCGTTATAGATAGCAGTTTACCTCCTACACACCAGTTGTTAATAAAGTTTTTATGGGTGACAAATCTGTCGTGATGTGTTAGGGATTGGAAAAATCAAAATTAGGACCATGAATGGTTTGTTGAGGACATTGAATGGTGTGCGTCACGTTCCTAGTGTGAAAAGGAATGTGATTTCCTTGGGTGCTCTGGATTTGAGGGGTTGTCAGGTTGATGCAAAGTATGGGCTCATGAAGGTTAAAAAGAATTCTCGTAGCATATATACTCATGGCAAAGAAGGTTAATAATTTGTATCTCTTATTAGGGAATACAAATTATGGTGGAGCTGATGGAGCAGGTGGAGTTGGTGGAGCTGATAAAGCAGGTAGAAAGGCCACAAGAGTTGCAAAGAAGGAATGGAAGCCCATGGTGAAGTCTACTAGAGTAGTTGAGAAAGAATTGTTGAAGAAAGAAGATATGACTTAAACACATACTGTGTTTGAGATGTGCAAGCCTGATGATGATGATGACATAGTTGGTGTGATTTCCAAGAGAGAAAGAGAGTAGCTTGGGAGTTAGTCTGAAAGTCTATATGCCCTACGGTTTAGTCGAATTAATTGTATGTCTATGTGACTATGGTTAAGATCACACTATCACCTAATTAAAAATTAAATGATGATAAAGAATAAAACAATAATCTTTAACAAGAGTATTGACTTATTCGATTCTTAATATGCCGAATTAAGAACAAGAATCGAATATTTCAATCTCACAACAAGTATAAAAATATACACAAGAGATTTTGTTTACGATGAAAATCCAAACTGGGAAAAACCCTAGGACCTAATCCAGCAAAAATCTACTAAGAGTTATTTAAAACTAACAATCTAATTTACCACTCGATAGACACGATTTATGACTCCCTCTACGTTCCGATCAGCTACGGCGTACAGTTTTTCCACAAATTCGAACTCCACAAATCTGCCTCTTACTTGATTGTGATGCATCTCCAACTTGAACTCCACAAGTCCTACACCTTGAACCACTACTCAATTTTACGAGTATTTCACCATGAACTTGAACCTTCAAGCTCAACTATCGGAAATCCACCGATAAACAAAAACTCATGTTTTTTGCTTAAAATAGGAATGATTGAACTACTTTCAACAAGTTTGGAAACCAAGGGATTTAAAGATGAAACTTTCCAAAAACTTGTTGATGAATAAGGTGAAAGGTTGATTTGAACAAGAAGAGATCAACCCTATTTATAATGAAGATGTCCAGCTCTAAACCTAGAATACTTTAAGTGTTCTAGGTCTAAGTCTAGACATCATCATGGAGATGAGAGAGCATTCCATTAATCCCCCATCCCACTTAGAAATGTTCCCCACGCACCTGTAATATCCCCTAAGACAAGCCTTAGTGAAGTATGCATTTAAAAGATAATTAACAGCTCAGAAAAGTAGCAATAGTGCGTGAATCTGGGCGGCACTTTCGAAAGTGCCAAACTGCTTTCGAATGCGAAAGTAGCCTGACAAGCTCTCTCACTTTTGGTTTTGAAACTATGAGTATGCTTTTGAAACCAAAACTCATCAGTTGCCAGAATGGGTTTTGACAGGTACTGCTTTCGGTTTCGAAAGCAAGAATTGATTTCGAAACCAAAACTTATATGTGACCAAAATGAGTTTTGATTTCGAACCAACTGGGTGGTTTCGAAACCGAAGTAGCCTGAAGGCAACTTTCGATTTGGTTTCGAAACCAACCATATGCCCAGATTTCCAACTAAAGGTGTTTTTATTACATTTTGAGCATTTGAAAGCTGTGGAACATCTTTGTTCGGTCTTAATGAAACTAACCCCCTATGGTACTTAAGAATCTAAGTCACTTACTATCCTAAGATGTCTTCCGGTAGTGAGTTGTGCTTCTTAATTAGTCTTCAAGTCTTCAGAGATCATTGATGACTCTCTAACTCTAACTCAAGTTACATTGACTGTCTTGAGTTTGATTTGACATGAAATTTGACAAATAATGCATGAGGGAATTCATGGACCTTTCATACTCAATATGGATGATTGATGATGGAGTGCGAAGACAACAAGAAGATGAAGATAAATGGAACAAAGAAGATGAATTGCCTAAAGGTGGAGATTGTTAGGAATTTTGGCAAAATATAGAAAATAGTGACCTGTTAATTTGGCAAAAAGAGTCCTAATTGAATTAGTATTCTTTCTAATTTGTGATTATGGGAATAACTAATTATATGGTGTTTATAGTTTCCTTAATAGATTTAGTTTTTTGTTCCCTTTCTTTTAAGGATTAGGATACCTCTAGGTAAGTCTATAAATATGAGGGGTGGGCTATTATCTTAGTCAATCCAAGCAAGCGAGAAGCTTGTAAGTAGTGTAGAGAAGCTAGAGAAAAACTTGTGAGAAGTTGTGTGAGCTTATAGAGAGATTGTTTGAGAGTTCTAGAGTGAACTTTTGAGTGATTGGGTTTTTGGTTTGTTTTGTAATCCCTTTGATCATAGTGAAAGTAGTTGATTTTTGTCGTGGACGTTGCCAAAGAGTGGTGACCCACGCAAATCTTGTCTTGTGATTTCTACATAACCTGTATATGATTTTGAAGTCTTTTGCATTCCTTCAAGAACTTAGCATGGTAAGGGCACGACCAGTGTAGAACCCTAAACCCATCAAAATGTTTGGTGGGTTTAGGGTATAAAGGTAGGGTAGGGCCAATGGGGTTGGGAGAAATCTTGCGGAAGATTTTTGCGATCCCATTTTTTTAAAAAAAATTTAAGAAAATCTCGCAACATTTCCACGGTTTCCTTTTCCCCCTTTTTTTTAGGATTTTTTTTTTATTTCTCACGGAAGATTTCTCCGATCCCTTTTTTTAGGATTTTTCTCGCGGATAACTTTTGCGTCGTGGAAGATTTCCACGGGTACCCTTAACCCTCCCTCAAATTAGTGGCTAAACCACGGGTTCCGGTGTTTAAGGGGCTCCACTAGCCCTGTGTTGGACGTGGTTTTGGTGTTTAAGGGGCTCCACTGGCTATGCCCTAACTGAGAGTAAGAAGAAGAAGATCAAGTAGAAGCCAAGCTGCAGACTACAACACTCTTATGAAGGACAATGCTAGGAAATAGAGTAAAAAATGGAGAGATTATCTACAGAAAAAAAAAGAAAAAGAAATCTGAAAGGAGCCCAAGACCCTCAAGATTGTTAAAATGCAATTTGTAAGGGAGACGGCTTCCAAGAATTTGAACAACAACGCTAGTTAGCACTCCTAAAATTCAAAATGGACCAAGGACCCATAGCACTGAAGAGCTACAATATGCAAGAGAGGGAGCCTTGAAGGTATTGAAAAGCAGTAGCAAAGAAGAGGCTTTAGATATTTTTACAACTGGTTTGATCAACCTGACCGGTGACTCCTGTTGCGACACAGAAAGGTGAGGTTACCATAGATTCTTGTGACGAAAGCGACTTCTATGATTCAGATGAAATAGTTCCGTGCTCATTATTAGATAATCTACTTCCTGCAAAAAATGTGGGACACGGGAGGGGAGGACTATCTAGGACATGTTTGAATCAATTGAATGACTAGTAGTTATAATAATAATTGAAGAAGTTACAATGTTACTAATTGGTATTGTAGCTAGTTATTTGTTTTTAATAGCCATATCAATGTTTTGATTGGGAGTCCTTAAGTATAAATTAAAGCTTTTGATAAAAAAATAAATAATAAGAGTATATATTAAAGCATATTAGCAGTCATCCCTTAATCCAATTATAATTAATACTGAAGCCTGTTTTTCATTAATTGTTCATGGTTTTGTTTTTAGAATTTTGGCCCCTTTATTAAATGATTTTTGTTCTCATCATTTGATTCTTGAAATATGCAATTCAAGAACCCCTAATTCTCCTAATTAAATTAATTAAAGATAATCTTCCATTAATAACAACTTGAAATATAGAAAGCTATATATGAACTGAATAATGAATCATGGGCGGAGCCAAAACTTTAAGGTTAAGGGGGTCAAAACATAACAAGGATTCAGGGTCCAGTTTACCATTAATAAATCCCTTTGTACGTGTTACTTATGTTAGGCATCGCACTTTATAAGCTTGGTTTACTCTAAAAATGCATTGGAAGGGCAACACACGGAAACACAAAATGGCTAATCATCGACTCAATGTGCAGCCGCATTAAATATTAAAGATTTTTTTAAAACCTTCTTGTGTGACACACAATCACATGGACATACGGGAGTAGCTATATATCGCCTCAATGTGCAGTTACATTAAATTACATAAATTTTCTTAAAAAATTTCTTGTGAGATATGCAACCACACAAACACACAGGAACGACTACATATCTTCATAAAAAATCAACCCTTAGATCATCTACTGTGGGTCTCATAAACCACTATATACTTAAGTTAAGGACCTAAGAGGCTCCGCCCCTGAATTGATGAAGGAAATAAATCACCTCATGCATGGGCTCAAACTAGAAATATACCTCTTACTACTAATGTATACTAGCCGATCCGCACATCGATGCATGCGCATTACACATTTTAACCATTAATTTTTGTTTGTATTTTGATGAGTACAATTTTGCTATTTTGTTTTTTGATGCCTAGTTACTTAATAGACTCAATTCCATCCAATGTTATTAAAACTGGATGGGTGATAGAATCGAAATTTCATTAAATTGGTTGGAGTGGGTTTGGACCACGGTTTGATTTGATTTGACTTTTAATTTGTTTTAAAAATAAAAAAGTCAACTTTTGTAAATTACTTTCGTAAATCTTTTGTAATTTATTTTTTTATCATTCAAACTACTTCCTTACTTTTGCACTGGGGGTAAATCTTTTTTTTAGGGATAGTTGGGATAAATCTGAAATAACTTTTATAACTCTTTATTTTTTTTATGGGATGATACCTCATTACATTTTTTACACAACTTACCCTAATCTCTAGCTCCCTCTAACGAGTACCATTCACCTTTTCCACTCTCTTTTGCACCTCTCCATGGAGATAGAGCAATGGCAACACCAACACCAATGATTGCAATACAAACTCTTGCCTTGGCAACACTAAGTCCCCCGTTTGTTTTCTGCTGAGAAAAGGGCTGACTACTGAAATGAGTACTGAAATAGCTCATTTCAGTTGTCAGACTTGTTTGTTTTATTTTGTTAAGTTGCTGAAATAGAGTCTAAAAACTCTGAAACGTACCCTTTTTTTTCAGCCCCATATTGACGCTTACAACTTGTTGAGTTACTGAAATGTCTTTCAATTACAATAGTAACCTCACTAATTTTTATAAATGACCCATGTACCTAAGTAGTTATCTAAATCTAGTTTTTGCAGCCATATAATGAAACTCCTTTTTCCCGCCATATAGTGAAACAGTTTCTGCCTCAATATTAACCAAAACCACCATCGATCATCTATTATTGCGCTTCATCTTTAATTTTTCTTAAAGGTATTTCCTAACATTCATTTTTATTTTATTTAGTTTATGATTGTCACTCATTGTTTCTTTCTTCATAAATTTTTTTTTAGCAAGGACGAATCAAAATCTTTCTCCGTTAGTATATAATGTTTTGTATGATGTATGGCTAAGCACTATCTAAGATTTTGTATACATACCCAAAATTAGCACATTTATCTAGGGCATTTGAAGAAAAAATGAAATTGAAGGAGGAAAGAAGGTAGAGATGATCAATTCATCTAAATATTATGGATAAGGTCAAAAATGTCAAATTATCATCTCAGACACAACTTATTAAAAATATTTCTGCTTTAAAACAAACAACTTTTAGTTTCATTCCACCCTATTTCAGTTTAGTCAGTGTCAGTACACTCAGTTTCAGTTCATTCAGTCTCAGTTGGCTTAAAAAAACAAACAAGCCCTAAAACTAACTCCAACTCCAACTCTGGCAATTCCAACCCTCTTACTTGGGTGTTTATACATGGGCAAGTTCCTCCATGCAGTTTGTGAGTCTCGTGTAGTCACGACTCATGCAGTCTGTCATTCATTAAATACAGCTTGGCCAAATTTGTGAACAAAAACTTTTTTTTCTCTATTTTGACTCTCTTTTGTTTTGAATTTTTCAAAAATATGCCTAAATTTTTTTTGACACCACTAATCTCCAGCGCATCGTTAAATTTTGTTTAATTTTAGTATGATACTTTTTGAAAAAAATAATATCATTTGAATTTACTTTTTAGGTGGATAGTTTTTTTTGTCATGTCTCTTTCGAGCACGTCATGAAGCATTAAATGTTAGTAAAACATTTTATCAACAACTTAAAATATAGTTTGGTCTATTTGGAGACGTTAACTTTTCTGTGTGTTTCTATTGTATTTTGTTTTTTCCATTTTCCCCTTTTTTTACTTTATTCTTTTAAATTTTGACCATTTGATTTTCACCCTATTAATGCAATTATAATTAATATTAAAGTGTGTTTTGTTAGGATTTTCACCTGCTGAATGCTTAGGATTCCCCACAATAATGAGAAGAAAATACTAACACAAAAATAATAGAGAAAAGAGACAAAAGAAAAAACACCACTCTTTGGCTACGTCTACGCAAAGAACAACTTCTTTCACTAAGATCAAAGGGATTACAAAGTAAGCCACACACTCAACTACTCTCACAAGCTCCTCTCTAGCTGGCTTCTCAAACTTCTCTCTCTACAATATTGCTCTCACAATATTCTCTCTATCCTCAGACTCACAACCCTTTCAAGACATCTTACACTCTCAATGTTATTTTTCTGGATGCTTTAGGCTAATGCTCTACTCCCAGATTTATAGCCTCCAATAGGTATCCCAATCTTAGAAGAAAAAGGGAATCCTAACTAAATATGAAAAGGAAACCCACCTAAAATAGCAGTTCCCTCAAATATAAGAGAAAAGAAGCTTCTAAAACCTTGATTGATTTTTTCCAAAACTTCACAAATCTCCACCTTTTGGAAAAACTCTACTTCACGTACCCGTTCTTCTCTTCACGCTCATCATCGTCACCTTTTGGCAAAATACTTGTAGCTTCATCTTCAATCTTCTTTGATCCCTTTATCTTCGTCTTATTGTTGTCTTTGCACTTCATCATCAATCATCCACATTGAGTAACTCCCAAGTTGCTCTCCATCTTGGGAGTCACACTAACATCATCATCAACCATCGCATCAACATCATCATCTTCAAACTTGCACATCTTAAACGCATCATATGTTTGAGCCACATCTTCTTTTTTCAACATCTCATTTTCTACCACTTTGGTAGACTTCATTACTGGCTTCCACTCCTTTGCAACTCATACAATTATTCCACCTGCTCTATCAACTCTACTAGCTCCAGCGGCTCTACTAACTGCTCCAGCTGCTCCACCAAAATTTGTATTCCCTAAAAGGACATACAGATTATCAACTCTCTTTGCCATGAACATGATACGAGAATTCCTTTTAACTTTCATGAGCCCATAATTCACATTAATTTGATAACCCTTCAAATACATCGCACCTAAGGATATTATATTCCTTTTCACACTAGGAACACGACGCATACCTGCTAATGTCCTCAACAAACCATTTGTAGTCCTGAATTTAATTGTTCCAATCCCTATCACATCATACAATGCATTGTCACCCACAAAGACTTTACCAACTACAGGTGTGTAGGAGGTAAACCACTCTCTATGAGGCTTATATGATAGGAACAAGCAGAATCAAGAATCCATTCTTTCACTTTCGTTTCTTTATCAGTAATTGACAAGACCTCTCCACAATCCTCATCATCTGACTTTTCAATACCTATAGCAGTCGTTGCCTTCTCCTGCTCTTTCTTTTTCTTCTCAGGACAATCTCGTATCATATGCCCTTTCATTCTACAATAGAAACATTCCAACTCTATGATTGGTTTCCTTTCTTTTGAGGATCCATCTTTCCATGTACCACTTCCACTCTTCTTCCCTCCTTGAACAAACAGACCTAGTGATTTATCACGTTTCTCTTCCGCTTCTTCAAATTTTTCATCGGAGAATATAACACTCTTTGTTTGTTCTAAAGTGATAGTGCCTCTACCGTAAAGTAGAGTCTTAATCAAGTGCTTATAAGTACGACGTAATGGCGCAAGCAAAAGAACTGCTTTATCCTCATCCTCTAACTTAATGCCAACATTAGATAAATCACAAAGAACTCGTTTGAACTTACGTAGATGGGTGTGTAGATCTACACCCTCTTCTCTTACGAAAGAATACATTTGTTGCTTCAAAATTAGTCGATTGGTGAAACTTTTAGCCATGTAAAGGTCCTCCAACTTCTTCCATAAATATATTGTAGACGTTTCCTCATCACATCATACACAACTTCATCCGACAATCCCGAACGTATAGTACTCACTGCTCTTGAATTGATATTCACCCACTTCTCATCATTCATCTTTGCTGGCTTCTTTTTTTTCTCACGCAACGCATCATCTAGACCTTGTTGAACTAAGGCATCTTTCATCCGAAGTTACCATAAGGAAAAGTTCTTCCTTCCATTAAATTTCTCTATTACCACATTCCCATCTCCAATCGTAGCAAAAGCCGCCATTGTTGATCGACCAAAAGCTCTGATACCAATTGTTAGGATTTTCGCCCGCTGAATACTTAGGATTCACCACAAACAATGACAAACAAATACTAACACAAAAATAATAGAGAAAAGAGATAAAAGAAAATACACCACAAACGATTTACGTGGTTCAGCACTCTTTAGCTACGTCCACGGCAAAGAACAACTTCTTTCACTAAGATCAAAGGGATTACAAAGTAATCCACACACTTAACTACTCTCTCAAGCTTCTCTCTAGCTCGCTTCTCAAACTTCTATCTCGACAATATTGCTCTCACAATATTCTCTCTATACTCAGACTCACAACCCTTTCAAGAGATCTCACACTCTCAATGTTGTTTTTCTGAATGCTTTAGGCTAATGCTCTACTCCCATATTTATAGCCTCTAATAGGTATCCCAATCTTAGAAGGAAAAGGGAATCTTAACTAAATATGAAAAGGAAACCCACCTAAAATAGTAGTTCTCTAAAATACAAGAGAAAATAAATTTCTAAAACCTTGATTGATTTTTCTAAAACTTCACATATTTTTTATTATTCATGGTTTTGTTTTTAGAATTTTGGCCTCCTTCCTTAATTGATTTTTGTTCTCATCATTTGATTCTTGAAATATGCAATTCAAGAACCCCAAATTCTCATAGTCAAATTAATTAAAGATGCTCTTCCTATAATAACAGCCTGAAATACACAAAGCTATATATGAAATATGCAATTCAAGAAGTAATCTAATGTACTAGCCGACCCACGCGCACATGGGATCCATGCACGTGCATTACACATTTTAACCATTAAATTTTGTTTATATATATTAATATTGATGAGTACAATTTTGCTATTTTGCTTTTAATTTGGTGCTTAGCTACTTAATAGATTCAATTCCATCCAATGTTATTAAAAAAGGACGGGAGATAGCACCGAAATTTCATTAAATTAGTTGGATATATAGCCCCCACCTTTACTTTTTTTGGGGCCCACATGCAATGCATCTAGAGGTTAATTTTTGAAGAAGATGATTTACATAGTGAGGATAACATAGTCACCTGAAATCAGCCCGTTTCAAATTAAAGGTCAAAATAAAAGTTTAAAATTTGTAAATTTTTTAAGGACTAATTTGAGGGGGGTTAGAAGTTTTAGAACGAGTTCATTTTTTAATATGATGATATACATAGTGAAGAGAACATCCTCTCAAAAAATTAACTCTTTGATGCATTGTATGTAGACCCCACAAGCGGGGTTATATGAGGGGGCTATATAACCTCCCTCTTTTTTTAATTTGTTTTAAAAATAAAAAAGTTAATAAACATGTAAACATATAAAATTTAAATAAAAAATAGTTGATAATTATAAATATAATTAATTTATGTCAATCAATTGAATAATTATCTAGAATTATCGGGTGCAACATGTTGAGTATTGTCAAACAATCATATTTTATAAGAAAATTTGTCATGTATATTTCAAAAGTTTTCCAAACAGAAGATTGAATGCAGTAAGGGTTCTTTTACTTGCTATAATGATCCATGACAAAACCAATGAAACACTAATTGTATTATGAAATGCATTTAAACCTTGTTAGTGGACACGTAATTGAAAGGGATGCTGTTAACGTGTGTTCGATAAGGTTAAAGTTGTAAGAATTTTTGTTTGTTAGAGGTCTTCAAATCTAACTTATTTTTTGTGGGTATTGTTATCATCACTTTAAATGATGTCTACAAAAAAAATCAGCTCAATCAGAGATCTTCAACCCTCCAAAAAAATTACTTTAAAAGTCAGCCGTTCATTTACTCTAATAAATTCTAAATTAAGTGCTCATAGTGCTAGAAGTCTCTGATAGAACTGATTTTTTTTTTAAAATATTGTCCAAGTAGTAAAAATAATATATTTATCAAAATAAAAAAAACTAGCTCATTTAGACAACCCCAGAGGGCTAAACAAAACATTAACCCTTTAACCTTATCATGTGCGCTCATGCCACACTACAAGAAAAAATCTTTAGACCATGGTTTTATGTCAATCTCAATTTCCGAATGTTATATATCTGACCAAAAAAAATATCCTAATGTGATATATCCAGTGTGATTAAAAGTATAAATTAAATACAACGGTTCATAACCGTAATCTATATCATGCCGTAGACCTAGACCTGGCAAAATCAACCCTAACCCGCAACCTGGTCCTAACCTGACCCTAATAACCCTGCCCTAATTTGACCCGCCAATTAAACGGGCCGAGTTAGGGTTGGGGTTTTTAACCCGCCAAAAAATAGGGTTGGTTTGTGTCACCCGCGAGCCAACCTACCAATCCGCCTAAGCAAGCATTAATTAGAATTTTGATAAAATCATTTTGATTCCACTCATTATCTCTCTATATAAAACCTTATTTAAGTCTTCATTAAAGCTCAATTTTAATTCCATTTATTCTCACTTAATTAAAACCTATTTCTTCTCCCTCTTAATTAAAACTCAATTAATAAAAATCAAAACAATAGAGAAGATTAATATAACTAGGGTTATTAGAGTTAGGATTAGGGTTACTAGGGTTAGGACTAGGGTTGGAGAAATTAACCCGTTTAATAAACGAGCTAAGGTTAGGGTTGAGGCTTCCTAGCTCGAAAACCCGCCAACCCTAACCCTAGCCCGTTGCCAAGTCTACGTAGACCATTGTTCTGTTATAATCTATTATCTAATGTAGCACTTAGACCACTGTTTCAGTGAAACCTTTGTTCTAAAATGTGATTTTAAACCACTATTTTGGATTAAAATGTGGTCTTTACTATGGCTTAAAGGCACATATTTATCTAAAATTGTGATCGCATGGCTTAAACAGAGTCGTCTCTGAAATTTAGAGGACCTTGTGCGAATACTGAAAATAGGGCCTTTTCTTATGTAATCTCAAAATAAACTCAAATTTTTTTTATGTCAATATCTTACATTGATGGCAAATTTTATAGAGTATACAACTCAAAATTAACATCAAAGAACAATCTATACCTTGTGGTTCTTTAATGATGAATTAATTTTGAGGAATTTTACATAGCTCCTTTTTACACAGCTCCTACATAACCTTGTATGGCCCACATGAAGACAACCAATGACTAATTTTTGGATGTTCTTCTCACAATGCAGATCATCCCTACCAAAAATCAACCTATTCTAAATCTTTTAAGTTTTAACCCCATCAAAAGTTAACTGAAAATCAAAGTGAGTGAACGGTCATTTATGCCGACTAGAAGTTTTAGAATAGACTGATCTTTTAGTAAGGATGATATATATGACAAGGAGATCATCCTCACTGAAAATCAGCCTTTGGATCGACCCCATGTAGGCCCCCCACAAGGTTGTGTAAGACGTGTAAAAAGGGGCTGAGTAAAAAGATCCTTCTTTCAATTATTGTTACAATGATCGAAGTGGTGAGGAGCTCATCCTCACAAAATATCACTTCTTGGATTATTCTATGTAGGCCCTATAAACTGGTGTAAATGGAGGGTAATAATATTATGGGATATTTATAATGGAAGTGGGGTGGAATTAAAATTTAATTATCTTCTTTTCTGGACAATTGGACCTGGCCTCCTAAGTGGTGGGGCGTTTGAGATATATAGAAGGGGTGCAATAAGGCTTGGCAAAAAAAATACTGACTTTCACGTTAGACAAAGTAATTTTCTGTTTCCCTCTAAAAAAAATTTAATTTTTTTTATGACGCTTTAGATTAAACTAATTCTTAGAAAAGACATTAATCTTAATTAGTATTAATCTTGAAAGTGAAACAAATGGGTCAAAAGGGCCTCTTATAAATTTGGGCCTTGTGCGATCGCATGATCGCATTGGCCCAAGACGGACCTGGGCTTAAGCATTGTATATTAGAATACCTAGTAACCTAGACTTAGCAACGGGTCAGACCTAAGTAACCAGAGCGCGGAGCGGGAGCGGGAGCGGGAGCGAGAGCGGGAGCGGGAGCGTCGGAGCGCCTAATTTAAAATTTTTCAAGGCTCAGAGCGCCTTCGGAGCGCGTATATATAATGCTAAAGTACCCATCAAAATAATTAAGAAGCGTACAAAACTATCTTTTAAGCTTCAAAATTTTTAAATTGGTGATCAAAATTTTATAATACGTGCATATCTACTTATTCCTATATATAATGTTAAAAATACCTAGCAAACAAAATTAAACAACATAACTAATTTATCTTTTCAAGTTTAAATTTCACAAATTTGAACAAATTTCTCAAAAAAAAAAAATTGAACAATTTTCATCTGTTCAGATAAATTTTTAATCCATCTATGGAAACAACCAAAATTAAAAGAGTAGTTTATTACAACAATCTGCATATTTTTTATTAATTTATTTACTTTAGCTTTGAACTTTTCCATATAACCCTAATCATGTATTTGTAACAAGTCAATCACAGCTGACCAAAGTCTAAAGAGTATGTGTCTTAAGGCTTGTTTATGTAGTTTTTTTATTATAGTCCCACATTGGTGAGGTGGTGTAAGACACATAAGAAAAGCTGATCATAAAAAGGCATCATATTAAATGATGTTGTTGCTTTATTATAGTCCCACATTGGTGGTGAAGTATAACAGGTAAAGGAAGAGTTGCTTATAAAAAAGAATGTTATTCCTTATGTAAACAAGGAGACATTTAATGGATCCGCGGATTCTAAATGTGGATCTGCGGATTCTAAATGTGGATCCGCGGATTTGGAATTTTGGATCTGCGGATTCATTGCGGATCCGCTCCCAAACCGTGGATCCGCGGTTTGGGAGCGGGAGCGCTACCCTATGCGCGCGGATCCGGTTACTAAGGGTCAGACTAGGGTCGACCGTAGACAGGTTAGCAGATTAACGAGTCAAGAATATGAAACTCTAACCCTAACTAATTTATGAAACATGTCATTTTCATTCAAACTTTAACCCTACCAAAGTTGACCCTATCCATGAACCTAGTTTTGAGTTTTGCTAGAATAACACCAGAATTTGACACCAAAAGATTACATCTACTTTTTAAAAGTGGTATGAGGGACTGAAATGGAATAATATTTTTTCAACAACTGTTATGATTGGTTTCTAATTAATAAAATAAACAGATGTAATCTTAGATGTCAAAATCTGGTGTCCCTGTAGTAATGCCCCTAGTTTTTTTAAAACACATTAATTAATCAACAAAATGGACTCCAATCCGTGATCCTAGATCTTGTTACTTGGTGTCAAATAGTCAATAGACCTCCTAAACATCTCTTAGAAATTTAATCGAACAGTTTGCAATCAATTTACCAAATACATTGATTACTGAAAATGTCTCTTTGGTGAATAATTAGTATATTACGACACTCTCTTGGCAGCCATTAAAGTAGGAAACAGGAAAGAGGAAGAGAAATAAAGAGAGTGAAGTAAGGTTTTAAGCTAAACAAGAAACTAATAAACCAGAAGGAATCCTAACCCTACCTTAACAAGAAATCGTTAACAAAAGATTGAGAAAAAAGCATTAAGATTTAAATACTTGAGAAGACAGAGTTACCACCCAAAGTCGTCGGAGAAGACACTCATCGTTCGGTCGAAATCGGTGTAGAAGTTTCAGTTGATTTTTCTTCTCACTTTCCCTTCATCAATTGATTCAGAACCCTTTGCTTGTTCTTTCAAAACCAAAATAGGGTTTGGCGGGCCAGAATAGGGTAGGGTTGGTAGGTCACGGGCCATTTTGCCAGGTCTTAATACCTATTTAAATTGAGATCTGTACTATTTGAGTTGAAATTCAAGCCTGTACCATTTGAATTGAAATTAAAACCTTCACTATTTGATTCAAATTTGGAAACATTTGAATTCAAAATGAATATATTTCATATTCAAAAAAAAAATTACAAAAAGCAAAATATCTCATAATACATTACTATCTTATCTTATCAAAAACAGTTTCATTCTATCTATAAATCCACTGAAACTATATCCTTCTTTAGAGACAAATCTGAACTGCTACTATTAATCCTCCTTCATCAGGCCTACCCATGCAAAAATAAATAAACACATTAATAAATCACCCAATTAAAGTATAAAATCCAATAAGACAAAACCCTAGAAAAGAACCAGATGATGTATCATAATAAGAAAGAATCTTATTAAACCTAGTGAACAACTTGAATTAATCAAAGAAATCCCAAAATAGATGGTCAATTAAACTACATTACAATAAAGCTGATCCACTAATAGGTAACAAAAGAAGGCCACTTAATTTTCTGTATTTTCCCCTTTTGCCAAGAAGCATTTAAACATATATATATATAGAAATATAGATCCCTAATGTTGCAATATATTCTCAAAGAGAAAAAATGAAAATGTAGAATCTCTGCAATACTAGGAAATAGTTTTATTTTAACAGAGCAGTAGCAGCACCAAATTTTAGTTAGATCCAATTATCCAAACCCCCTTTTCAGGTTTCATTTCTCTATCACAACCTGGCATTACTATTAACTAACAGTAGTATAGTAATCTAATTTGCTGCTCTTCCTAAAACTAAGATCCTTCGGCATTAACTGAGAAAGAAAATGGAGGGGATTCCTTCAACTTGCATCTATTAACAGATTAACAAACTCACAAAATATCAGAGTAGCTGAAATTAAACAAAAAATTTAATAGAGATCCAGACTGCACTTTTAATATCTTATGGCAAATCTAAGGAACTGTTCAACCCCTCATGATATTTTTGTGTTCTTTTGTCATCTAGAATCCAAGATTTATCCACTTCATAAACTCTATAAAATAAAACACAAGTACTCTGTCATACAATAAAGTTCTTAGTTAATAGATAACTAAAGTTGTTTTTTGTCTTTATATAAAATAAAGTTCTGGATGTCAACTGAGTATTCAACTCCTTCCATCTTCAGACTATAAGTTTTCAAAATCACATATACTGTATGACTTCTCTTGGCAGTTGGCACTCAATAATTATGAGTTTAAGACCCTTTAAATTAGGCACAGGTGGTAGTGGCACATAACATTGCCTACTTTGAATTGCAAAGAAAATGGCAGTACGTCCAAAGGTCTCTTGAATTTACCCAACCCAAGTAATAAGGATTCTAAGCTTATAAAATTAAATGAAGCTTATGGCCTGTTTAATTCTATGAACATCCAGAAACCTATAAGAAGTGTTTCAAAATAACAAAGAAAACCAAAAGCCAATAAAAAAATTGCAATACAATTAACCATTTATTTTATAACATTTAGTAGGTTTAAATGATAAAACAACTCATCAGGTCAAACTATAACGAATTTTGCTCAAACAAAATGGGACATTAAAGTTTAAGCTTCTCCCAGTTACGAACTACTCTGAAACATCTTCTCTCTATATCATTTATTTTACAAAATCATTTCTACGAAACTTGGTACTAGGTTGAGGTCTGTTCTGGATGGAATCATCTCAAAGGCTCAAGGTGCAGTCATCAACAATAGGCAGATCCTAGACGCCAGCTAGTCCTTTAGCTAATGAAGGAATGAACAATCCATTGAAGAAGAAATTGCCTGGCTGGCTGCTAAAACTTGATGTCAAAAAAGCCCAACCTCCTCTTAATTCCTCACAAAATAAAATAAAATGAACCCTTTGTAGATGGAAATGAGAAATATCAGAAGCAAGTTACATCCCCAATAAACAGTAGAATTCCACAACTTCAAGAAAATGGCACATACCAATTGGAGACACATAATGCATATCCCTAAAAGGTTCCTCGCCGGTAAGCAACTCCCAGATGAAAATCCCCCGATATTGAATATACATCAATCTACAACAAGAAAAAACATGAATAAAAAAGTATATTAAATAAAATTTACAAAACAAAAAGACAAACACATCACTGAGAATGATGAATATAACCTATAATATTAAATTGCTTTCCCACTAAGAAGTTAAGGTGCCATCCGTGAAAGAGTTCCACAGTTACATCTCCAACACTTGACATCCAAACAGTTTGAATAACCCTCTAAGGGTATTTACTTTTATGTGATATGATAGATAGACAGATTCCACATGATCTAAAATGTTTTCAAAAACTAGACATACGGTTTAGGAGCTTGGTCAAATGACATTGACCAATTTCAAAATGTGACTACGAGTCACCTGAACATTAATTTAAAATCACATAATCAAACTAACCCTCAATTTTTCTTTCTTTTACTTTAGTAAGAAAACATTGCTTCACTTTCTTAGTTTGTGAATGCAAGTGCAGACTATATCTACGCATTTAAGAAAACGAGGGTTAAGTTGATTTTGGTTTACACTAACATTCACGGGACTCAAGAGTCACTGTTTTGCTGGTCAACATTATTTGATCAAGGTCCAGTCCCCAGGGAGATATGAACATACCTCACATCTTTTCTCCCACATACATAAACTAGGCATATTTGTTGTGTCCACAAAATCTTTTAGATTCCCACCACCATGCACAAGAGCACTTGATAACACAGCTTTGAACTTGATCTGATTTGCTGCAGAATGCCAACCTCCCCTCTCTGCTGTTAATCTCACCACTAGAGTTATATAATGTGTGATCCAGTTCCAAATTAATATCTCCATTTGACTTCTCTACTACCTGAAGCAATTGATCTAACACCTCCTTCTAAGGTTTGATAGCATCATGTGGCAACAATTTCTCATTACTCATGTTGCTCAGAGGTGGCACCACCGTGTCGCTCAGAGGTTGCAATACCAACACCATAAACTTATGAAGCATTGGGTGAAACTTTACTGAAAAACTTTGTTATCGTTGCTTGTTTGGACCCACTAGTAGGTTGCGGAGTTGAACTTGGTTTTACTTTCTTCTTTGCCTTACTTTGAAGGCCTGCACCTGACCCCCTTTTCCTGGGAGAAACAGTGTTCTTACTTGAACGACTTATATTGGGTGTGGGTGGCATCTTCTTCTTCTCTTGACTCAAAATGCTTCCTACACTTCCATGAGTGGTGCCCTTTTCAGAAACTGCCTCATTAGGAAGTGAAGCAGGAACAGTCAACAAACTTTTTTGAGAGATAGCGGATGAAGTCCTGAAAGCAATTACCTGCTCATGATATTCCGTTTCACGTTCATAAAAATCAGAAACTGCTTCAACTATATTTCCACTTGACCTAGTTAGCAGATCAATCACCTGATCTTGGGAGACCCAAACTGGCAAACAATCTCGAAGTTCTTGTGCCATTCCCTCCGTATATTTATCATTCACCACATTTGAACCTTCTGAACTGGGTTCTTTCATGGAATATTTTGAGTCCAAATCAAAACCTGGTTCAGTATCATTATGGTTTTCCGAAAACCCATTCAATAGATTGTTGACCTCTTTCTCCTCGTCCAATCCCTTGTTCGGGTACATGTTCAAATCTTTTTCCTCCATTTGATCAGTGCCCAGTGACCTCAGATGAAAACCCATCAAGCCAATCAGGTGAACACTAAAATCTCCTTCATTTTTTTGGAAAATTAGGTCGAAATTAGGGCAATGTATTACCTAACACATTCCAACCATGTACATGTATCAAATAATTACATTTATATGAAACTTGAAGCAAAAAATTTCTCTCTTTCACAACCACTTATTGTTAGCAATAAGAAACAAAAAAGACTTCTTGATCAAACCCTTATTTTCAACTCTAAATCCTCTATATTATTGTTTCAACAATGTATTCCACAGAACAGATTCATGCTGTGAATGAAAACTAAATTTTGGGTTATAGTACCTAAAAACTGCATCCGTGACCATACCTATATTCAGTAAGCAATGGGCTCTGGTTTCATTGAATTACAGAAATGGAAATCACCGCTGTGAACATACCTATCATCTTTTTTTCCTGGATTCTGACGATGTGCTTCAATTGAACAATATCGGTGTGGACATGAGGAAGAGGAGAAAGATTGTTGAGAGAGAAAGTGAAGGAGAGCGGCGGTGCGTACTGCGTAGTGAGAGAACGCTCTGTAAGATTCGAACAAGATGTCGAAAGAAATTAGGGTTAGGGTTTTGGTGGTGGATCATGGGAGGGTTTTTTTTTTCCTCTATTGACATGGGGGTTGCCATGGCTCACTCACTCACTCAATTACCCCACCTGTTGATGAACAGAGTCGTCGTCGGAATACATTTTTATGACTCGGCCGAGCTGGGCTGAATCGGAGTGAGTTCAGACCTGAGTAACTCGATTTTGGGTATTGGGAATCTGATTTGCATGAAATTTTTTATTTGGACTATTGCCCAAATTGCAAATGACAAGGTAAAGATACAGCTTTGAGTGCTTGACGACTAATAATAGGTATGTGAGAAGGGTATAAACATTATCAAGATCATACAAAAGAGTCATCATTACAAACAAAGGGAAACCAGTAATATCTACGAGCATATGAAAGTTACCACCATGACGAAGAGAGGTCGCCACCAAGTACGAATAGAAGGCTCCAACATATTACATGGGTCAAACTCAATGGCAAACCACAGCTAAGAAGATTTGAACCCCGTACTCCCAAGTTATGGAAGGGGTGCATAATAGTACTTATTTGAATGTTTTTACCTCTTAGTGGAGTCATATTTTTAGGGTAGTTCTGGATCTACCCCCGTTTAGTATCTGTTGACCCCAATTTTAAATTTTAAAAATTATTAAAACTGCCCTTATTTTATTGGCCTAATATGTAGCAGTTCACCCCAAAAAGGAAAAAAATAAACAGTAGGAATTTAAGTTTATGTTAGATAAGGACTCCATTTTGATTCCATATTCAAAATACAATCACCATATTAGATTAACCTATTATTTTATTTTTTTATTATTTGGATTCATTAATGGAGTTGGGTTAAGTTCTGTGGTTTTTTAGGGGAAGGAAAATTTTATTAAGATTCCAAATGAGAAGGCTTGTTTACTAGCATAATTCTAGTAATACAAGAAGGAGCAAATCCCTACCATAAAAAATAAGAACCATAAAAAAAATAAAAAATGAAAGCATATGCTGCCAATTGATGGAATAAATATATTTACTTTTAGTTTTAAGTATATATAATTTTTCGTTTAGTAAATGATTTTTCTTTTGTAAATATATATATATATATTTAAAATTAAAATTTAATTATATAAATCGATACAAAAAGTTTTCTTTAGTAAAGGTGATGTCTACTACAAAATAGATCTGTAAACCATATCAGAAGTTCATAAAGTCTATTTATATACTTTTTAAAGTGTGGGATGGAATAAGAAATTCATTGTATATAATTTTCTATGGGTACCAAATATCAGAAAACATAATTAATAATTTGGTTGGCTTATGAAAAAAATTAAAATCAAAAGAATAAGGTTGGATGGTGAAGGTGGTGAGTCAACTCAGTTTTCTTTTTTGCCTTCTTGCCTTTTTTTTTTCAATTCTCGCTTTGATTTTTGAACATGTTCTTTGTATTTTCTCTCACTTAATGTATCTCTTTAAAAAAAGCCTAAAAAAGAATAAGAAAAAAAAAATTAAACTATTTCATAAAATAATCAGGAAAAAAAATGAAACTACTCCATAAAATTATAAATCAACCCCTATTTAGATGTTGTTCATCCTATTAAAAAAATAAAAATAATAAAACTAAATCTACCCCGTAAAAGGATAAATCACCCCCAGTTTAAATGCAGTTCACCCCATCACTGGGGGGAACTGACACTAAACTGGGGTTGATCCAACATCAGCCTATTTTTAAAATGACTATTTAGCTAAAATATCAAGTTAAAATTGAGATGAAGATCTGATTTGATGTACAATTTTAAATGAATTCATTCTAAAATTTCTAAAAATCCCATAAATTTCAAAGTTAGATTCACATGAATTTAGGAGACATCCTAAAACAATATCTCGAATCTAGTTTATCCTAATAATTTTATAACCTGAATTAGGAGTCCATCTGAGTAACCCACAAACCAGTTACTCATGATGTAATTTCTTTTTCATTTTGATATTGAAATATAAATAACTCAAACTTTTGAGGACGGATTAATTGTTGTTGTTAAAATTGCGGTTAAGCCTTACAAATTTAGGGTTTTTTTTTTTTGAACATGACTATTGCCCAGGTTACATTATAGCGTAGATACACGTAGTAGGCGTATGATAAGTGCAGAGAAACTGCCAAGAACATCGTCACCAACGAACGCAAAAAAGGCACCCACCAACGGGCACAGAGAAACCTCTAATAACAGCGTACCTATATTTATTATCAGATTACATGGGACAAATTTAGGGGTGTGTTTGAATCTCACTTATTAGGCACGCAATTAAAATGCACATCGCATTTCACAAAATCATGCATTTGAGGCGCATCTAAATCTAAATTATATAATACAGCTACAAAGAGCCAACAGTGCGGCTCAAAACCAGCCATCTTCGTCTGTCCGTGTCATTGTGTCGTGGAAAATGGTTGTCATAGCTCCCATATCTAGTAAGGTACGTAGCTCCTGCAATTTGAAGGTTTTTTTTTTGGCATAACCTTATAACAGTATGTGCCCCCGATAGGACCCCATAAAGGAACGGGAGTTGTTGAGAGGTTCCATATTGCCGAGCCGAAGGGCAGCACTTCTGTACGTGATCGTAGTATGTTCCATAGGCTAGTTTTTTGTGGTGATGATCTCCTTATCATTTAGATCACATCAACTCATGGATCTTCTCCAAGTAGGCCACCTAATACCCACTTTATTCTTACACTCTACTGAACCAGCCATTTTTGTCTGCCTGTGTTATTGTATACAGACGCAGGGGGAGGGGGTGCGGGGTTGGGGCCCGTTCTGAGTTGATTAAAGGGCTGGTTTTTGTGATGATGATCTCCTTATCGTTGAAATTACATCAACTCATAGATCATCTCTAAGTAGGCCCACCTAATACCCACTTTATTCTTACACTCTACTGAACCTTATTGTAGGTTCGATCTAAGGGCTTATGTTGAAAATCTCCTCATCATGTAGATCAAAATTAGGTGGTGGTGGTGGTTATAAAACAAACCCATGTAGAGATAATTCAAGGGGTTCCTCATCATGTAGATCAAAATCAGGCCGTGGTGGAGGAGGTAGTGGTGAGGGGTTGGTTTGTTGGTTTGCCTTTGCCACCTCATATGCACATAATTTGCCAATTCATATGCGTGATTTAATATTTTAGGGTTGGTTTGCATATCAAGGAACACGAAAATATATGGAGATGAAACTCCAATAAAGAGAAAACACAGATTGAACACAAATCTGAAGAACACAACAACTATATCTCTCTTTAGGAAAAAAAATTGAAACCAAACCAGAAATTAAACCCCCTGTTTTGTAAGATCACAATTTATCAAGAAAAAAAAAATTGAAACTGAATAAAAATTAGCACATTTCATCAAAAAAATCAAAACTAGGCAAATTCATCCAAATTTGGGCAAACTTCATCATTAGAATCGAAATAAGGAAAAACCCCAAAATTAGAGCAAGATTAAAATCCAAAATAAGGGTTATTCACACAATTGTTTCATTAGAGAAAAGGAAAAATATCAAAAGCCCCAAAATTAGAGAGATTTGTAAATTAGTAACTCCTAGCCCATGAACCCTAACACAAACACAATAGTCCCTAACTCTATAGAAAATACAAGGGGGCAGGAGAGAGAAGAAAAATAACCTTATTGTCAAGATTTTTGCTCATGTCTTCTATTGTAAAGGTTTTAGGGTTTCATATTTCAAGTTAACTGATAGCAGAGAGAGATTAGAGAGAGATAGAGGAGAAAGAAGGAGAAGCAGAATAACTTGTTCACCGAGCTAAATAAAATGAGGAGACTGGAGAAAAACTAGTTCATCAGATGTGGAGGAGAGGCTCGAGAGAAAAAAAAATGATGGAAGGAAGGAAAGGGGGATGAGAAAGGAGATACTTATAGAGGTGACGTGGCAAGAAAGATAGAGCTGGTTATTCATTTTCTTAAGGGCAAGGCTAGTAGCCTACCTCAGACCCACCAACAGGTAAGGTGGGTTTAATGTATAATAGTATGGCAGGGCTAGTGGGGTTTTTTTCCGTGTCGCAGAAGTTATCTGTGATGAAGTTATCTGTGATCACAGATAACTTTTGCGATTTCATTAATTCGATATTTCCCCTTAGTAAAACTTGTTTTAAATTAATATCTCAGTATCTCTTCCACCATCATTACAAGTCTCCCAACCCAACCAGGGTCAACCTTATTTAGAACTTTAAAATATTCAGCTAAAAGAGTTTAATTAGGAGGTCAAATTGGAGCCCGACATGAACTTACACGAAAATAATCTAAGAAAGAGGAAAATATCGCAGAAAGGTTTTGCGAGCTTAAGCTCATCGCAGAAGTTATATGCGATCCATCGCAGAATTAACTGCGATGAGCTCTGTCGCAGATAAGTTCTGCGGTGATCTCTGTCGCAGATATGATCTACGGGTACCCTTATCCCCTTCACCCTCCATCAAACTACCAGACTAGGTGAGGGGTTTGAGGTATAAGGGTGCCCACTAGCCTTAAAATTTCGCTGAGTTTGAGGTTTAACAGTGTGCACTCGCCTTACCCTAGGGGGTTGTAATACCCCATATATTTGTATATATTAGTTTGGGTGTATTTAGCTTGGGTGTCTTTAGTGTGGGTGTGCTGTTTTATTTGTGTTATATTTGATTGGGTGTGAATAGCTTATGAGTGGGTGTGTTTAGAGTTAAGTGAGGCCCAAGGTTGTAACAAAACTTAAAGAAATCTACTTTAGGAAGTTATAGGTCGTGGGTATTATTGATGACCCACTTATTTTAGTAACTACTTTATATGAATGACTAAATATATTAGAAACCTAACTGATTTAAGAAACTATTGTATATTGGGACAGTTTGGGTTATTAATTAAAGAGTCCTAGTAAATAGGAACTCTTTAGAGCTTTAAACTTAAGCCTATAGAACCACCCACAATAATACCTAGTGGGCTGGTTCGATATTGTGTGAGAAAGAGAGAGAGAAACGATAGAGAAAGAGAGAGAAGAAGCAGTAGCAGCAGCAGCAAGAAAGGGAGGAATCGACTGGATTTCTAGGGTTTTCTTCTCTCTTTTCAGGTAGGTTTCTACATCCCTATGGCTCTTGTAGCCTCTTCCAATCTCGTGGTAGTTCTTGTAACTAAACATGGGCATGTTAAAATCGTGTTCTAGTATTGTTTGTGCATGATAATCCTAACTACATACATGTACTAGTGTTTATACATGTGATGTGTTCAACTTGTATTAGTTTTATGCATATTAATAGGCTGAATCGATTCTCCATCAGTTATATGTATTATAAGGATGTTGAATTCATGTTTACATCTTTTAAAGTATCTATATGTACTCTGAAATAATGATTATATCTGTTCTAACATTCACAAATGTGCTGAAAAATAAATCTAGGGTTTATGTGCTTGTCAAAATTTAGTGTACATGTATTCTAGCGGTCTTATTCATATTTAAACTAAGTTATCATCAGTTATATACATATACACTTGCTGGAATTAAGTTTGCATCAGTCGCAGGTTTAATATGTATGCTGAAATCATATTTAAACTGATGTACCTATGTCGTAATCTTGTTTAAACTACTATGTGCATGCTGAAATCATATTTATTTACATACGCATCTGTGTCTGTTCAGAAGGATCCTATCTCTCATGTTGAAAATTTGATCACCATCAGACCTTACAGTTGGTGATGACCTCCTTGGTCCCCTGAACCTGAAGTAGTCTAATGACTCTAATGTCAAACTAAGATAAGTTGACTAGTGACTCCACCATAAGTCATGTTGAGTGAACAATTATTTGTAATAGTTTTCATAGGTGCAACTTACTGAATCGTAGCTTCTCAACCTTTTCAAAATGTTCACCATGTACAGGAGAGAATCAAATTGCATTAATTTCCCATTCTTTCCTTCTTTCCACATCCAGATATCTTTGATCTTGAATTTGAAATTTGGTTGGTTTTGCAGGAAGAACATAGTGTATCTGGATTGAATGTGAGGACTAATGTATCCATGCTACAATCATGTTTGAACCAATGTATATGTGCCGGAATCATATCTAAACTCTTGAATCAATGCTGAAAATAGGAATAAACCTATCTTGGGTTCGAACATGTGCTGAATTCAAATCTGTAACTATTCAAGATCATATTTAGAATGGATCTACACATATTTTAGTAATAACTACATGCTGAAAACTAATTATATGTGTGTTTTGGGATCCATGTG
Organism: Macleaya cordata; assembly: GCA_002174775.1. Lineage (NCBI taxonomy): Eukaryota > Viridiplantae > Streptophyta > Magnoliopsida > Ranunculales > Papaveraceae > Macleaya > Macleaya cordata. Next base: position 285,684 of record MVGT01002023.1, read on the forward strand.
TGTGCTGGAGTTAATCTATGGGTTGCATATATTGAATGTTTGTTAATACTTGGAGGGTGATGCTTACTATGTGAATGACCTTGGGTTTACATAAACTGTTAGTATGGCAGAGTGACTATAATATTTGAATATAGTCTAAATAGTTATGCGGGTGTAAACAAAAGAAATAAATTGAAGTCTTGACTTGTGAATTGTCAAGCTTTAAGATACTCGTTGATTTCATTGATATCAACTTATGATGAGGATGTGATGGTTTGTGTAAGTGGTTGGCTCGACCCTCTCTATGTGTAATTGTGCGATGACTGAGGGGTCGCATAAGGGATGATGAAGGTGAACCTAGCCAAAGCTGGTTACCCACATATTGAGCGATAAGGTTTAATGTTAACACAAGCGTACCCGGTGCACGATTGGGATAGCTTGTGGGCCACATGTTAATAGGGTTTAACTTATAGGTTAACCTGAAACTTTTAGACAGATAACCTAACGAGTTATGAGAGCATAAGTTACATAACTGATTATAAAGGGGGTTTACAACTTTTGGAGTTATTGTGTTGTTGGAAATGTTATGCTCTTCCGTTAAAATTATTTTGATTGGGTTTGACTACCAGGGTTATAGGTGTATGGAAATCTGTTATTGTTGGGTTTTGACCCAGCTGCTATTTTTACAGGACACAGAGAGCAAGGAGAACAACCGACCTGATCTGTAAAGGAATTTTTGGCGGGCTTGAGTTATTTTACTACTCTATTTTAGGTAGTTAGTAATTATTCAGTTTCATGTCTTTTATTATGGGTACCGACCTACGTGTCGAAGATTCTTTCACTTTAGATTTTTATTTTATCCTTTCAAACTCTACACTTTTATTACTATTTAAGTAATATCAGTTTTAATATTTTTTTTTGATTTGTGTTGACTTGTGAGTTCCATATTTATTCGTTGTTGCCTGGTAGATGTGTTTGTGGTATCTTGGAATGTCCCTAAGTTTGGGTTTCAGGGGCGGCCGACCTGAGGATCCGAGTTTGGGGCGTTACAAAGTGGTATCAAAGCTCTAAGTCCATAAATCCTAGGGATTGAGTGTTGGGTTGATTGATCACGTTAGGCACAATTTTAGGAGCACTTTGATTTTTGTGTATGAGTTGAATGAAATTGTTTGTGTGTTGATATTTTGTTTGTTCTTAACAATTAGAAATATGGATGGTGAGGGAGCTCCTGGTCGACGAGTTCGCACTAGAGGTCGTGGTAGAGGTCGGGGTAGGAGTCTTGGTGGTAATCAAGGCCGAGGACGTGGCAGAAGTCAACAGGAAGGAGCTAGTGATAGAGAGTCTGAGAGCACCAACAGGACGCCCACACATTCTCAGAGTACCACCCAAGATCAGACAGGAAGTGAGAGAGGTACCTCATCTACTCAAAATCAAGTTGGGCAAGGGGCAGGCGAAACAATAAACCTGCAGACACTGCAGTAGTTGATGACTACTCTGATTGATACAGCGTTGAATACCCGACTTGGGAAGCAAGTGCCAATAGGGGCAAACCAGGGGCCAGTAGCACCAGCAGTTATGAATCCGATGCCACCCGTGGTAAATCAGAGGGCACTCATAGAAAAGTCATGGATGGAATACTATCGAGAATTTCAAGGGATGAAACCAACTGCTTTTACTAGGAAAGGAGGTCCTGCAGAGGCGCATCAGTGGTGCAAGAAGATGGATAAGATTCTCGAACAATTTGATTGCTCTGAGGCATATAAGCAAAGGATGACGGTGTTCCAATTAGAGGAGAATGCTGGTACATGGTGGGATACCCAGTCTAGGTTGGTGGATCCCATGCAGTTAACCTAGACACAATTCAAGGAACTCTTCATCGAGCATTACTTTCCTTTTCCAGCACGACAGGCCATGGCAAGAGAATTTCAGGAGTTAAAGCAGGGGGATAATCAGACAGTCCTCGAGTATGAGAATGAATTTGATCGACTGTCGCTCTTTGCAAGCCAACTCATACCAACTGAACAAGACAAAATAGATAAATTTCTCAACGGTTTGCACAGTGGGATAGCTCAGCATATGATTGGACAACCTAGCTTCGACACTTACCAGAAGGTAGTGAATTGTGCTAAGGCACATGATTACAGAATTCAGGAAGCAAGAAAGAAGAAGAGCGCTAAGACGGAATCTAAGGCAGCTGAGAAGAATGAACAAAAAGGTGGAAATGGCAATGGTAAGGATAGTTTGAAGCACCGTCGCCAGAACCATCAAGGTCAACAGAACTGGAAGAGACAACGAACTGATGGGGAGAATAACACCAATGATCGAGTTGTGGTTCAAGCACAACCTCAGGCATTGAGAACTGATGAGATGGGTCAGAGGCCATTCAGAGGATATTGTCATACATGTCACGAGAAAGGGCACAAGTCCGCTGAGTGCCCAAGGAGGGACAGAACACAGGCGGGGAATGACGAACGACGTTACGAGCAAAATCACCCGCCACCACCAGCTCAAGGGAGACCACAAGGTCGTGGACAACAACCACAAATGAATGCCATTATGCCTAGAGATAGTCAAGCACAAGCAGAAATGATGGAAGGTACTTTCCTTATTCGCACAAGTCCTGGTAAAGTATTGTTTGATTCTGGGGCAACCCATCCATTTATTTCTGCCATGTTTGCAAACACCTTAACAATTGTGTTAGAGCATTGTGCTAGATCATTTGAGGTATTATCACCTATGGGTAGACCAGTGTCTATAAATCATATGTGTAGAGGTTGTTTTATTCGTATGGGTGAATTAGATTTCGCAGCTGATCTATTTGTTCTAGAGTTAGTTAGGTACGATGTAATCCTGGGCATGGATTGGCTTGCGGCTTACCATGCTCGGTTGGACTGTTTTGCTAAGACAGGCACATTTTCCATCCCGGGAGAAGAAGAAATTGTTGTGCCTACTTTGACTACATTAGGAGAGCCTTTGGTAGAGAGTAAGCAGCTGGAGACTATTGACGTGGTTTGTGAGTACCACGAGGTGTTTAGCGATATACCAGGCTTACCGCCGCGCAGGGAGATTGACTTCTGCATAGAGTTGGAACCTGGTACTACACCTATAGCTCGAACTCCTTATCGAATGGCTCCAGTAGAAATGCGTGAGCTCAAAGATCAAATCCAGAAGTTGGGTGATCATGGCTTTATTAGGCAGAGCAGTTCTCCTTGGGGCGCACCTGTCCTCTTTGTGAAAAAGAAAGACGGGACTATGAGGATATGCATCGATTATCGAGAGTTGAATAAGGTTACAATTCGGAACAGGTATCCTTTGCCGAGGATTGATGACTTGTTTGATCAGCTGAGGGGAACGCGGTGGTTTTCTAAGATTGACCTGAGATCTGGATACCATCAGCTGAGGGTCCGCGAGGAAGACATTCCGAAGACATCATTTCTGACCCGGTACGGCTCGTTCGAGTTCTTGGTTATGCCGTTTGGTCTGACTAATGCACCGGCTGTGGAGCCAGAATCCGGCGCGATCCCACCGCGCACGCGAGAGAGCGCTCCCTCCCGAGAGAGAAGGAGAACGCACGCACGTGGCACGTGAAACAGGCACAAAAAGGATTCGCCCACCTGAGAAGGGGTATGAGTGTGAATGTGATGTGAAAGGAGTCGCCACCTGATTTATGGGAATCAGGACCCGAGATTTTGGAAAATCAACCTAGATCTAGTTTTCCGAGAAAACCATGGCGATAGTCCAAAGTGGATGGTCTGCGGTATAGAGATAATGGATAAGGGGATCAAGGTACGGGTTGGGAAGGTGTTAGGCACCCAACAACCGCCCGTCCGTGAGGACGGCCTCTACTTCGCGATTAAAAACTTTTAGGGAAATGTATGATGATACTAAGTTATGCTACGCACAAGAATTCATTGAATCATCAAAGCATTGTTACATCATCATTCCATCACATCGGATACCCGCTCAGAAAATAAAAGAAACAAAAGGATGGGATAGGGATTATCACCTAGTCGGCACGAGCTCGTCGACCCGATGGCAAGAGATCTCTCCCCGTCGATGTATGATCGAG
>MVGT01002023.1:291695-312404 GCA_002174775.1 Macleaya cordata
GGTTTAGCAGGGTATTATCGACGGTTTATCAAGGGGTTCTCAAGTATTGCAGGCCCTTTGACAAATCTCACAAAGAAAGAAGTGCCTTTCAAGTGGAATGCAGAATGTGAGCAGGCTTTTCAAGAGCTTAAAATTAAATTAACTTCAGCACCAGTTCTAATCATTCCCGAGAGCGGAGTTCGGCTAGTGATCTACACTGATGCATCGATTCAAGGCTTAGGATGTGTCTTGATGCAGAGCGACAGGGTGGTTGCCTATGCCTCGAGACAGTTGAGACCGCATGAACGAAACTATCCAACCCATGATCTTGAGTTGGCAGCTGTAGTTTTTGCTCTCAAGATTTGGAGGCACTATTTGATAGGAGAAAAGTTTGAGCTCTTTACAGATCATAAGAGTCTCAAATATCTCTTTTTCACAGAAGGAGTTAAATATGCGACAACGTAGGTGGTTGGAGTTATTAAAGGATTACGACTTCACACTACAATATCATCTAGGGAAGGCCAATGTTGTGGCAGATGCACTACGTCGGCAACCGAGGGGTATATTGGCCACATAATGGTACGACAGTGGAGTATGCTGAAGGAAGTAGCGACTTTCGATTTCGACATAGCCACATCAGGAGAGAGACAAATGTTATTGGGAAGCATGACCGTTAAACCATCCATTCTGAGTCGCATTGTGAAGGCTCAAATAAAGGATGAGTGGTGTCAGAATCAATTGAAATTAATGCAAGAAGCAAAGGATGATAGCTTTACCATTAGTCAGGACAGAGGGTTGAGGTTTCGAGGAAGGTTGTGTGTACCTAAAGACCCAGAGTTGAGACGAGATATTCTAGATGAGGCACATCGTGGCAAGTATACTATTCATCCTGGAGGCAATAAAATGTATAAAGATTTGAAACGATAGTATTGGTGGTCGGAGATGAAACGTGACGTTGCCGAGAATGTGCGTAAATGCTTTAGTTGTCAGCAAGTGAAGATAGAGCATCGAAATCCGACAGGTAAGTTGCAGATTGACTAAGTAAGCACACTTTTTGCCAATCAAGACGACTGATAGTGGGGACAAGCTAGCTCGGTTATATATAAAGGAGATAGTCAAACATCATAGCGTTCCTGTGTCAATCATTTCTGATAGAGATTCATCGTTTATGTCTCGTTATTGGAGAGGTTTTCAATCTCCCATGGGATCCTCTTTAGACTTTAGTACTACATTTCATCCTCAAACGGATGGACAAACGGAGAGGGTGAATCAAGTACTCGAGGACATGTTACGATGCTGCATTCTTGATCTCGGGGGTAGTTGGCACGATCACTTGCATTTGGTGGAGTTTGCGTATAACAACAGTTATCATGCTAGTATCGGAATGGCACCATTCGAGGCACTCTACGGGAGGCCCTGTCGATCGCCATCATGTTGGATAGAGGTTGGGGATGCCAAACTCTCAGGACCAGATATGGTTCGTGACTCATCCGATAAAATTGCACTGATTAAAGAAAGATTACGTATGGCTCAGAGTCGCCAAAAGAGTTATGCTGACAAGCGACGCCGAGACTTAGAGTTTGCAGTCGGAGATCAGGTTCTTTTAAAGGTGTCGCCTATGAAGGGAGTACTACGTTTTGGGAAGAAAGGGAAGCTTGCACCTAGGTTTGTAGGACCTTTTCCCATCATTGAGAGAGTGGGGAAGGTAGCATACCGACTTGCACTGCTTGAACAATTAGCAGGCGTTCACAATGTGTTCCATGTTTCGATGCTTCGGAAACACGTAAGGGATAAAGACCGCCATACAGTGATTGATTATCAAAATCTAGAGTTGCAAAAAGACGCGTCTTACGAGGAGAAACCATATCGTATAATCGATCGAAAAGAGCATGTTCTTCGATCTAAAATTATACCAATGGTAAAGGTTCAGTGGCACCATCATAACGAGAAGGAAGTTACGTGGGAGCATGAGGAGGACATGAAAGCTCGATATCCTAATCTTTTCACTGATCCGGTACATTCAATTTCGAGGGCGAAATCCTCTTTCTAGGGGGAAAGATTGTAATACTTCATATATTTGTATATATTAGTTTGGGTGTATTTAGCTTGGGTGTCTTTAGGGTAGGTGTGCTGTTTTATTTGTGTTATATTTGATTGGGTGTGAATAGCTTATGAGTGGGTGTGTTTAGAGTTAAGTAAGGGCCAAGGTTGTAACAAAACTTAAAGAAATCTACTTTAGGAAGTTATAGGTCGTGGGTATTATTGATGACCCACTTATTTTAGTAACTACTTTATATGAATGACTAAATATATTAGAAACCTAACTGATTTAGGAAACTATTGTATATTGGGACAGTTTGGGTTATTAATTAAAGAGTCCTAGTAAATAGGAACTCTTTAGAGCTTTAAACTTAAGGCTATAAAACCACCCACAATAATACCTAGTGGGCTGGTTCGATATTGTGTGAGAAAGAGAGAGATAAACGATAGAGAAAGAGAGAGAAGAAGCAGTAGCAGCAGCAAGAAAGGGAGGAATTGACTGGATTTCTAGGGTTTTCTTCTCTCTTTTCAGGCAGGTTTCTACATCCCTATGGCTCTTGTAGCCTCTCCCAATCTAGTGGTAGTTCTTGTAACTAAATATAGGCATGTTAAAATCGTGTTCTAGTATTGTTTGTGCATGATAATCCTAACTACATACATGTACTAGTGTTTATACATGTGATGTGTTCAACTTGTATCAGTTTTATGCATATTAATAGGCTGAATCGATTCTCCATCAGTTATATGTATTATAAGGATGTTGAATTCATGTTTACATCTTTTAAAGTATCTATATGTACTCTGAAATAATGATTATATCTGTTCTAACATTCACAAATGTGCTGAAAACAAATGCACAACAAATCTAGGGTTTATGTGCTTGTCAAAATTTAGTGTACATGTATTCTGGCGGTCTTATTCATATTTAAACTAAGTTATCATCAGTTATATACATATACACTTGCTGGAATTAAGTTTGCATCAGTCGCAAGTTTAATATGCATGCTGAAATCATATTTAAACTGATGTACCTATGTCGTAATCTTGTTTAAACTACTATATGCATGCTGAAATCATATTTAAACTAATGTATCCATGCTACAATCATGTTTGAACCAATGTATATGTGCTTGAATCATATCTAAACTCTTGAATCAATGCTGAAAATAGGAATAAACCTATCTTGGGTTTGAACATGTGCTGAATTCAAATCTGTAACTATTCAAGATCATATTTAGAATGGATCTACACATATTTTAGTAATAACTACATGCTGAAAACCAATTATATGTGTGTTTTGGGATCCATGTGTGTGCTGGAGTTAATCTATGGGTTGCATATATTGAATGTTTGTTAATACTTGGAGGGTGATGCTTACTACGTGAATGACCTTGGGTTTACATAAACTATTAGTATGGCAGAGTGACTATAATATTTGAATATAGTCTAATTAGTTATGCGGGTGTAAACAAAAGAAATAAATTAAAGTCTTGACTTGTGAATTGTCCAGCTTTAAGATACTCGTTGATTTCATTGATATCAACTTATGATGAGGATGTGATAGTTTGTGTAAGTGGTTGGCTCGACCCTCTCTATGTGTAATTGTGCGATGACCGAGGGGTCGCATAAGGGATGATGAAGGTAAACCTAACCAAAGCTGGTTACCCACATATTGAGCGATAAGGGTTGATGTTAACACAAGCGTACCCGGTGCACGATTGAGATAGCTTGTGGACCACATGTTAATAGGGTTTAACTAATTTCTCTATTCTCAATCTTTCTGAGGTGCAGTTGGGTTTGTGGTCTTTGGACAGCTCAACTGCTCTACCTCGTTTCCCTACGAGTTATGAGAGCATAAGTTACATAACTGATTATAAAGGGGGTTTACAACTTTTGGAGTTATTGTGTTGTTGGAAATGTTATGCTCTTCCGTTAAAATTATTTTGATTGGGTTTGACTACCAGGGTTATAGGTGTATGAAAATCTGTTATTGTTGGGTTTTGACCCAGCTGCTATTTTTACAGGACACAGAGAGCAAGGAGAACAATCGACCTTATCTGTAAAGTAATTTTTGGCGGGTTTGAGTTATTTTACTACTCTATTTTAGGTAGTTAGTAATTATTCAGTTTTATGTCTTTTATTATGGGTACCGACCTGCGTGTCGAAGATTCTTTCACTTTATATTTTTATTTTATCCTTTCAAACTCTACACTTTTATTACTATTTAAGTAATGTCAGTTTTAATATTTTTTTTTGATTTGTGTTGACTTGTGAGTTCCATATTTATTCATTGTTGCCTGGTACTGGCATGTACGGTAGATGTGTTTGTGGTATCTTGGAATGTCCCTAAGTTTGGGTTTCAGGGGCGGCCAACCTGAGGATCCGAGTTTGGGGCGTTACAGGGGTAGGGTTGGATCCTATTTTCTATTGCGATTGCAGAAATGTACCGCTTGAGGATTCGTTTTCGCTCCCAAAATATGCCAACCAAATGCATAAAATTCATTTTCGATGGAGATTCATGAAACTCCACCACCAATACCTGCGACCCAAACACACCTTTAGTAGTTAGTACTATTGCTCTTGCCCTACAGATGGTACTAAGGAAAAGAAAAAAAAAAGATAAATTAGATCCAAAGGCACGCTCGCTGTCTTTAAACGACTCCAACTCGTGGTCAGAAAAAGACCAACCGTCAAATTAAAGGATGACATGCACTACAATCCAACAAGATTTTTTACTGAAAAATTGAGGATGGGGGTTTGGGTTTTAGGTCAAAATGTCCAAGAATTTGTAAGTAATTCTTGGACTATTCTAACCCCTTTTGGTAGGACTATTCTAGTCAAAACTATTGTGCAAACAGTTGCTAACTTTCAAATGGGAGTTTTTGTCATACCTAAATCTATTACCAAGCTAATCACTCTGTTTCAAAGAGACTTTTGGTGGAAAAAAGTGGGGGATTCTAAGAAAAAGGGTTTGTATTTGAAGGCTTGGAATTCTATTTGTAAACCTAAACACCTGGGAGGTCTTTGTTTTAGAGATCTTCATAATCTTAATATTTCTCTTCTCTCCAAAGTAGGTTGGAGGCTTTTACATGAAAAAGATAGCCTTTGGGCTACTCTTCTTCGCATTAAGTACTTTCCCAAAGGAAATCCTTTGCACTGTAAAGCTAATCAAAGTGGCTCTTGGTTGTGGAAAGGAATTGTTAAAGGTCTTAATCAGGTTAAGCATCATAATGTTTGGGAAATAAAAGATGGATGTAGGGCCAACATTTGGGATGACAACTGGATCCCAAATGTCGAAACTCCTTTGGTCAGACTTGTTTTAAATAATTTGATATCTTCTGAAATAGTTAATTCTCTTTTTGTTGAAGGAACTAGAATCTGGAATAGCAGTTTAATTCATCAGAATTTTGAGAATGTTGTTTCTTCTAACATTATTAATATGAGAATTCCTTTGGTTGGTAAGGATACTTTGAGATCGTGTCTTACAAAAAATGGGTGTTTTCTGTGAAATCTTTGTACAATGCTTTAGCTTTTAACAATTTGAGTGCTTCTTCAAATTACTGGAGTATTCTTTGGTCTCTTAATGTGTTTCCTGAAATTAAAATTTTCCTATGGAAATGTTTGCATAACATTTTACCTCTCAATGGAAAATTAGCTTCGATTATTCTTAATAGGGCTGCACACGGTTCGGTTTAGTTGGGTTTTTTGACAACCTATAGCCAAACTATTAATTAATTTAGGAGGACTAAAACTATACCAAACCATGATGGTTTTTTTTAGAACCAAAACCACACCATCGGTTTTTTGGATTTTTTAGGTTTTTCGATTTTTCTAAATTTCGAATTTTTTAAAGGGTTTTCAGTTTTTTTAACGGACAAATCATTCAAAACTAAAGTTTAACTAGATTAAAAAAATTAACATATGATATTTATCAATTGATCATTTAAACTTAAACTAAAACATGACATAATTAGAGCACTTGCATTATAAAAAATTAAAGTTCGTTCAAACTTAAAAAATAAAAAACTGATAATAACTAAATATTTATTTAAATTTAAAATATGAAAAAAAAAATATCCAAGTGTTCAACCATCTTAAGTAATTATTAATTCTCTCTCTGTTTTGTGAAAATTATTAAATTTAATATGAGAAGATCATCCTTACCAAAAATCATATCAATCAAAAATAATTATAAGGTAATTTATAGGCCATCCATTTTAATTATTACTTTTAAATTAAATTTTGATAGGGCTAAAAATTTTGGTACGATATGATTAGGGATGAAGTCATAAATTATTTTAAGAAGAAAACCACAATGCACAACAAATTTCTTTGGTGTGCCTAAAAGCTTGTGGGGTACGTATTAACAAATGAGTTGGTTAAATTCTAATTTTACAAAAAACTAAGGCACAATATACTAAAATCTTAATAATCGGTGGGGCACTCAATTTCCTCATAGGTATTAGATGTTGGAGTTTAAATTTTTTTTGGTGGGGCACACTCCCCAACAACGTGCAAGATAGCTCGTCCCCGAATATGATTTATTTATTTTTATTAAGATACATGGTGAAGTCTGTGAAGAGTTCATCTTCATATCTTAGATATCTCTATATGGGTCCCAACATATTTTCCATAGCAACATAGTGGCAATTTTAATCATGGTATGTCCACATTTGAATTTTTTCACAATAAAAATAATAATTATACAAAATAATAAATATATTATAAATAAATTAATAAATATGTTTAAATTTGAGAACACATATCACACATATGTATTGCCTCATATAGGATATAAATTGACATAGATACATTGACTTATGAAATTGTGATTATATTAAGAGCCAGGCTCATTAATTCATATTTTCATAAGTTAGCATGCATATTTATACATAAAAATGCATGTGTATACTATATAGGTATATGTGCGGATTTTTTTTTGATTTTTTTAGTTTGGTCTTTCGGTTTGGTGTTTTTGGTACGGGTTTTGGTTTTTTAATTTTTTGAAAACATGAAACCAAAACCAGACCATAAATATCAGTTTTTGCAGTTTTTTCGGTTATTCGGGTTTTGGGTTTTTTGATTTTACGGTTTGTCGGTATTTTTTCGGTTCGGAACGGATTTAAAACCGTACCATGTGCAGCCCTAATTCATAATATTGATGATATTTGTCCTATGTGTCAATCAAAGGTTGAATCTATTTATCATCTTTTTTTAGAGTGTCACTTTGCTAGGGCTGTATAGTTTGGTCTTCCTACTGGTTTTCATGTGGATTTTTTGGTTCATAATGATTTTCATGATTGGTTTATGACCAGGAGTTCCATTTCGATTGCTTTCCCAATAGCTGATATTGTTTGGGCAGATTTCTATGCGTTTGTGTTATGGTTCATTTGGAAAGCTAGGTGTGAAACTATTTTTGAAAAGAAAATTCCAAATCCTTTTAGTATTGTCACTCAGATTATTGGAGTTTTAAGAGCTTATATAGACATCCAGCATAAATTTAGAACCCCTGATACTTATCTTAATACCTCTCACCAGCCTATTTCAAACACTCCTAATCCTCTCTTTGATGGTTGGACTATCCAGTTCTCTCTTTCATTCTCTATTTATACTAATGATTCTGGTGTGGGCATGACTCTTTCTAATACAAGAGGTCTCTCTATCAATTGTGTAAGCAAAGAGGATGTTATTTGTTTTTCTGCAAAAGAAGCTATCAAGTGGGGTCTGGAGATGAAGCTTCCATCTGTATTGTTTGAAAGTAATCAACGGCAGATTTTGATGTACAACAATGGAAAGGGAACTACGCTAGGATGGCGAAATCCCGCAATGTTTGAAGAAAGTTATGAATTATCTAAGTCTTATAGTGCTGTGAGTTTTAATTATGTACAGTTTGTTAAACATGATACTATTATGAGGTTAGCTAACAGTGGGAAGAAACTTGTTATTCCTAAAACTTGGTTATCTGCTAGTATTATAACCTATATGGCATACTGGAATTCTGTAGACTCTTTAAAGTCAGATGGTATTTCTTATTATAGTGTGTTTGGATTTAGAATTCATGTTTCCCAAGGAAAATATGAGTCCTTGGAAACATGAATTCCTAGAAACATGAATCCTTTGGTTTGTTTGGCAACCATAAAAGAATCCATGATTCATGAATCCTTGGAAGCTTGAATTCTTTGGTTTGTTTGGCTGCCATTTAAAATCCAAGGAAAATCTCTATTTTGCTGTTTTAATTTTGTAGGGTGTAATCTACATTGAGTTAGGTGTATACATAGTGAATCCTTAGTTTACAATTCCAGCAAATTCTAAGGGGGGAGGAGGGACTCTAAAACAGGGATTTGCTGGAAAACATGTTTCCCTAGGAAACAAGTTTCTAGGGATTCTTGGCAGCCAAACAGACCAGAAAAACATGAATCCCTAGTCCCCACTAAATCCCTACCTTGGAATCCCCCATCCAAACAATCCCCCCTCCAAACAAACCATAATCTATTCATGTTTTGTTTAAAAAATAAAAAAAGATCCGTGACTCCCACACTTTGCTCAAAACAAAACATCGCGTTTTTAACCCAATATAAAATAAAGTTTGATGCGAGGGCTTTTCATTTTCAAAGATAATTTTAAAATGTGAAAAAAAGCATCAACAGCAACCATTCAAACCTTGCGTACATCATTTCTCTTCTCTTATTTTATTTTATTTTATTCTTCTAAAGCTTTTTTAAGCCAAAAGTGAAGATTAGATTATCTAGGGTAATGATAAGATACACTCGCGTCTACAATACAGAACTTGATCATTTCCAATCATTGAACAATAAACACGGGTTGAATTGTCAAGAAACAATTGTAATCGTTCGTGTACGAAGACTGAGTTGAATTAGACGGTTAGGAATAATTAATTGGTTAGAAAAATATTTGAAAAAGTTACGTGGACATTACACATTCGATAGAGTATTTGTTACAGTACAACAGCGTTGCAGGATATCAGACAATAACTTAAAAACAAAAGGTCGTAATCAAAGCAAAAGAAGATACTCAATTCAGACTCCTTTTTTCAATTCTAGTTTAATAAACACGCATTATGGGCTGACACGTGGTGTGTTTGAGAACCAAATAGAACCAGAACCAGTTTTCATGATTTTGGTTCCAAGTATTTGAGTATTTAAAACTAGAATCAGTGGAAACCAGGACCACTAGTACTTTGATCAATTCCTGTTCTGGTACTTCGGTATATCCAATAGAATTGAAACCAAAAAGGATATTTCTTTACAAATAATGATTTTTTCTTATTTAATAATATCCTTCTGTAATTTTTTTTGAAAAATATTAAAATTATAGAAATATATATATATATTTTTAGAAAATGCTTTAAAGACCGACCCATACATCTGTCCATCTTAACAAATTGATGTGGCACCCTTAATCCATTTTAGAACCGAACTCATAATTTATCTAGCTAGACAGATTGAGGTGGCATCTCACATCCACTATCTTTTGTGTATGTGTGGGCCCTACACATACACAAAGGATGGTGGATGATGGACGCCACCTCAGTATATCATGTTGGACAGATGTAAGGGTCGGTCCCAATAGTAGTGTTGTAATCCACAACCAATTGTGTAAAACAATTAGTTGTGCAGACCCACAACAGTAAATTGTATGGACCCAAAAAATACACAATAGTTAGTGAATTAAAGGTGCCACTCCAATCTATTTAGATGGACAGATTTATGGGCTAGTCCCAATAGCATTTCTCATATTGTAAATTGGTTCTTAATCTCTTACCGGGATATTGGTTCGATTCTGGTTCCATTGGATATCAAAATAATACCACCCATAATCATTAATCGTAACCAATTAATACTAAACGGATTTATGTGAACCAGGAGCTAAGAAAAAGTGAAACCTGGAACTACAAATATTCGATTCGGATTCGATTAGATTCCCCGGGTAAACAGGTGGTTCCTCCATCTAACCACACTTTCTCTCTCTAAAAAAAACGACGTCACGAAGTTCAAGGTAGGCGGGGAAGTCGGCTTTCTCTCTCTAAAACCAATTAACGATATTTAACGTACGGACACCACCATCATGGCGAATTATTGTTGTTGTCGTAGTACTAGTACTAGTAATAGCATTTCTTCATTTCCTCTCAGAATCAAGAAGATCAGGAGGAGTACCGTAACACATTTCTCTTCTTCTTGTTTGGGAGCACCATCATCAGTTCGTACTCCTGTTCTTTGCTTCTCTTCTTCTTATTCTTCTTCTCTCTCATCAGGTAACAAACAAACTTAAAATCCCTCTAAAAAAAACCCTAGATTTTTTCATTTCCTTCTTCAATCTCTCTTTTGTTATTTGGATCTCTGTTCTAAGTTTGTTTTCTAGATTTTTTTTACAGATCATGGCGAATTATTATCATTTTATAGTTTTTGATTTTGATTGGAATTATTTGTGTTTTGATTTTGATTGGGGGCAGTTTTAATTCATTATCCAGTAACATTGATTATAGTTCTGATTTGTTGAAAGAAATCTGTTTAGGGTTGTTTTTAGTAATGGTTGTTGCAGATTTGAATTCATTGTTTCTTGAGGTTTTCTCACTTATTTTAGAGTTTAGGTTTGTTGGATTTGTGATCTAAACAGAGATTTATAGTGTATTTCGATGCAATCGATTGTTTTGATGTGTTTCAATGAGGAGTTGGTAATTGAGTATTTGGAGAAAAAAAAGCAGTTGAACTTTTTAGGAAGTTAGTGTTATGTTTAGGATGAAACAGGAGTGTTGTCTGCAGATCTACAAATTAGGGTTTTCATACAAGTTTGGATGAAATGATAGAGTGAATTATAGACATGTATTGAATAGTTTATTTTGATTGATTTACTTTTTTTTTTTAATTTTTCAGAACGGGTTTTGATAGTATATAAGTATAATATCCCTTTAAGTGCTTACTTTTTAATGTTTCATAAATCTCTGAAAGAGAACCTGCTTTAGTTTGTATTTAGAGGGAATCATCCAACGGCGATAAACACTAGTGATTAAATGCATGTGCTTGGCATATCAGGTCTCTTTGAAAAGAAGGGGTGGGAGGCCAATCAACATTTGAAATAACTGTTGGGAACCCCTGTTGGTGTCATACTATTGGTATAAAGGAAGCCAGTATGATACAAGTACTCTTAGATTTTTGTCTCAGCATCTTTGAGTAATTTGACTTGGGAAGACTTAGTTTTTACTAATCATTACATGATCGTAGTAGCGACCAAGTACTTAAAAAATGCTGTAAGGTCATACTACTCTGTTCCTCGTCAAAGATTTGTATGTGTCAATGCCGTGGGTAAATTATACTGTTAAAGTCCACCTAGGCTTCTGAAAATCAGTAACACGTAGGAATGAGTCTAGATGGCAAAGAGAATATGGTGGAAACTGGTGAAAAGGTTCTGAGTTTTTTATTTATTTTTATTGCATCCAACTTGGGAGGATTTTACTTATAATATGCTTAATTTGGGGAGGAGAGAATAAGATTTATTTCTCAAGGATTTCAGTTTTATGGAGATAATAACTAGTTGATCATGTTCACATTTCAAAAGTGTTATCACTCAAAAAGTGCTAGAAGTAATAAGATGGCTTGTGTATCTAAGGGCGTTATACTAATTCACTATTCGTAAAAAACCATCTTCGACAGTTTCTATTCTTGAACATTTTCTGCTTGGTTACAGACGATTCAGCTAGCATTTCCACTGGAGACTGCTCTCTTGGAACTTGTTATTTTTTTGAGTCCTAATTTTCTGCTTGGTCCTTTTGCAGATATGGAAGGCACTGCGAGTACAACTCTTTTTCCGTTGCACCGTTGTAAAACTTTGCATCTGGTATTAAAATTTAAATTAATGTTTCTCATATGAGCAAATTACTTTCCTTTCGAGTTTTAAGCTGCTGCATTTTTTATATGGAGTGTGTTCAACATTCGTTTCCTTCTTTTTTATTCTTTTCTACTTTTAAATGGCATCATGATCACAAATTATACATCAGGTGAGGCATGCTCAAGGAATTCACAATGTAGAAGGAGAAAAGGACCATAAGGCATACTTATCTCAAGAACTTTTTGATGCACACCTTACCCCTCTGGGCTGGCAGCAGGTAATAGCGTGTTTTCCTCTATATTTTCATGCTGTATTTCTACTTAAACGACTTGGATGTTTTAACTTTTACAGTTCGTATTGTTCTCTCAGGATAGTCCTCAAGTATGTCATAGCTTTTCATTAATTAAAATGCTTAAAGAAGATCTTTTTGGTAATTTTACAGGTTGATAACTTGCATAAGCATGTTAATGCAATTGGACTTGCTAAGAAGGTTGAATTAGTCATTACATCTCCTTTGCTAAGGTATTAATCTGCCTGCATTTTTATTGTTTTTATCAGGCTCTTATTGATTTTTGATCAGCTCTTATTTGTTATATATTATATTTTTTTGAATACTTGTCTTCCAGTTCACATCGTAATCTGGCAAAGTAGTAGTTTATTTTTGTATTTTAGGTTAGATCTTGCGCCACTAGAGAAGTATTCTTTTTTTTGTTTTTGATTTAATTTTTTCCCTATATGTAGCTTAACTAGTATTTGAGGCGAACAAATTATGTGAATATTAGTTTTCCATCAGATGTAAAAGTTACCACAAGAGAGGTTGTTCTCAAGAGTTTGTCAAAATCCTGATTAAACTGCCTCCAAAATGCAACTTGTATAAACCATAAACATGGAATGGGACTTGCTGGATGCTTAGAGGTTCTTGTAGTGATTGTTTTTTTTATTTTTTATTTGGTGACATTAGTTTTTATGGAGGATTCTTGTTGGAAAAGATACTCCATGTTTTATCAGTTTTTCCTAAGTAGGTTGTGGTTATTTGCAATTGCATTTCAGGACAATGCAAACCGCAGTTGGAGTATTTGGTGGTGGGGACTATGTGGATGGGATGGATGTAACACCACTTATGGTTGCAAATGCAGGGAATAGTAATCGTTCTGCAATCACAAGCTCAAATAGCCCACCTTTCCTAGCAGTGGAGCTTTGTCGAGAACATTTGGTATGTTTTGTGAAATAGTTCTTAAATTTTGTTACGAGTAGCAAGCAACATGTATGGTGTTATGTTCTAGATAACTTTTTTCCAATCCAAAAAAAGCATTTCTGCTGTTGTTTTTATTTTTTTCTTGTTCATTTGATGCAGGACAGATTTCGTGGGTCCGTCTTCAATTTTAGCTTTAATTAGGAATTTAGTAGTTTTTAAATTTTAGCTAGTAATTTTTATTATTTGGGTATTTTTTATTTTATTATTTAGCAGTTTCCTTGTTAGATTAGAAGTTTTTTTTTAATTACAATTCTATTAGAATTAGGAAGCTTTTATTATTATATAAGGAGATGTAGTAGACAATTTATTATAAGGAGATTAATCTTCCCCACGATCACCGTCAGTAGGGTTTTATTTTTTGGCTTTGTAATCACTATCAAGCCAGGCAAATCCTCGCTCTGATACCAATTGACGCAGCGGAAAAAACGATAAGAATTCTAGGTCGTCGTCTAGAATTGAAGAACACCAAAATAGCTCTCAAATTAAGAGAAAACTCAAATATCTGTATTTAATTCTTCTAATAAATTGTCTACTACATCTCCTTATATAATAATAAAAGCTTCCTAATTCTAATAGAATTGTAATTAAAAAAAAACTTCTAATCTAACAAGGAAACTGCTAAATAATAAAATAAAAAATACCCAAATAATAAAAATTACTAGCTAAAATTTAAAAACTACTAAATTCCTAATTAAAGCTAAAATTGAAGACGGATCCACGAAATCTGTCCTGCATCAGTCTCCCCCACTTGAGAAAGACTCGTCCCGAGTCATCCTGTGGAATTTGATATTCTCTCCCAACTGCTTCTTTGAGATGACTCTCTCTTGAATTATGCATAGGAATGATGAGTAGTTCATGACTTAAACAAAAGCGGCAAAATACTTCGATGAATTTTCTTTCTGAATTTGTAACTCCACGGCTTGAAGCTCTCTTTAAAACTTCGGAAAGATTTGAAGATATCTGCAACAAAGTCATTCTTTACCATGAACACCAATGAAGGTTGTCCAATTAAATCTCGTAGATAACCAGATGAAACCATAGTAGGTGTGCAAAACTGATCAAAAGGATCTTCATAAGGATGGAAATTAAGTGGTGTGACATCCATCTGATGTAACTCATATGTCTCTACCTTAAATTCGACATGATTCACCTCTTGAAAATTATTATCAACAATGGCTTCAATTTTGGGTGGATCAATCGTAACACATGTACCCTCCTCTTTGAAATTAATTGGCTCTTCAATATGGTTAATAGGAATTTCGGCTTCTAAAATAATTTCATCACATGCAGGCAAAGCAATAGAAGAAACATAACTAGATATTACCTCAGAATCCTTAGAAACATCAGCTATGTTTTCCTCTTCAACTCGTTCCACTGAGATTTCTATTTTAGTTGCCACATCATCAATGATAGATAAATCTACAGGATTAGGGTTTACCTTATTTCTAGTGACTGCTGAAACCTGCTTCAGATTAGCATTTACGTTCACTCCCAATATGAGTTGTTGAACCATTCTTTTCAATTCATCTAGCTCTTGACCCAGATCTCTTTCCCTATGATTAATAGCCGAATTAACCGTTGTATGGTCCTCCTGAGGAAGGAATACAATCCGCATTATCTTCTTAAACGTAGGCCAATCACTAATTATTGTATCTCCTCTGTCAAGCCTATTCCACTGCATAGCATTGAGTCCTTCATAAGTTGCCTTCGAAAAATGTTGCTCAACTACGAACACCTTATCTTTATCACAAATCTTGTTCTTCCATAAAAGATTTTCAATCTTTTCAAGCCAAAAATCAATACGATATTGGCAATCAAAGAGTGGAATTTTGGATTGCTTGTGAACTTGTACTCCTTGACGTCGTTCTCTAATATATAATCGCCTATCACGTTTTTCATCCCAATGTAAACGTGGCTTGGAGATGAATTGGGCAAACACTTGCACATCTTCACCATCCACATCATTATATGCTTTGCGAAAATCATCAAAATCATCAATTTTAATAATCATTGTACTAATTGGGTCAAGGAAGTAGGTGTAGTATCATGCCAGATTTGGAGGATACTGGACAGAAGTAAGAACTGGATAGTTGATTTTAGGCTAAACTGGATTCGAATCTAAGCATGTAGTGCAATTGTTGAGACAGGTTAAGGCTGATGGGTTTAGGAGTTAATTAAATCGAATGGGCCTATAGGTGAGAAGTGGCCTGGTTTGTTTTAATAGGTAGGGCCAGATTAGGTGGTGGGTTTTAAATGTTTAAACCCCACTACTAATTAAACCCACCCAATAAAGGGTTTCATTCACCCTCTTTCACTTTAACTTCAACTCTCCAACCGTACCAGACAAGGGTTTTTTTTACTAAAAAAAAATAAAATAAAAAAACCTGTAACCGTGTATGCAAGGGGAACGGTGGTGATTCTGTGATGAGGATGATGGTGTAGCGACGCTTGTTGTTGACGAGGTCCACTCTCCTTAGTTAAAGCCCTTCTTCATCTAGAATCAATAGCCTTTGAAACTTCAAATCCAACCTGCGATTTATCTCCTCTCTCTCTTTTTCTTTTTTTTTTTGATAGATTAGATCTTCCCTAGTTCATCTTTGGCGAATCCATCGATGAATGCTAAGATTAATCTTCCCCACGATCACCGTCAGTAGGGTTTTGTTTTTTTGCTTTGTAATCACTATCAAGCCAGGCGAATCCTCGCTCTGATACCAATTGACGCAGCGGAAAAAACGATAAGAATTCTAGGTCGTCGTCTAGAATTGAAGAACACCAAAATAGCTCTCAAATTAAGAGAAAACTCAAATATCTGTATTTAATTCTTCTAATAAATTGTCTACTACATCTCCTTATATAATAATAAAAGCTTCCTAATTCTAATAGAATTGTAATTAAAAAAAAACTTCTAATCTAACAAGGAAACTGCTAAATAATAAAATAAAAAATACCCAAATAATAAAAATTACTAGCTAAAATTTAAAAACTACTAAATTCCTAATTAAAGCTAAAATTGAAGACGGACCCACGAAATCTGTCTTGCATCATCATTTGAGTATGTCTTTTGTATCTGCTCCTTGCTTGAGGCAGTTATATACTTGTGTTATATGATATGACTACTATACCATCATGGGTGCATGAAAGAATAGTATGATGAATGAGAATGTGACCCTTTTGTATTTATCAAGGTATTGCCTTATTGAAGATCCACAAAAGTTCCATTCTTGAAGTAATTATTCTTAATGGTTTTAGTTTTGCTAGTTTCCTGATAATTTCAAGTGCTTCCTGCTGGATCTTTACACATTTAGAGAAGCAACTCGCTGCAAGAAACATCCAAAGGAATGTTGGCAACTCTTTTTTAGCATTTATGGTTATCTCTCAATTCAGATCCAATTTTGGTAGTTACAGTGATCTACTTGTTTCAATGATCTGATAACCATGTACAGATACATGAAGGAAAAAATTAGGCTGGACTAGTGCATGCTTAACCATGAGATCTTGATTAAAGTATCTAGAGATGGTGCTTCAAATTATTGTATAGTAATCTGTTGGTTGGTTGATTTGGCTTAGTTTCTTGAATCATTGTTCTCTGATTGTATTATTGCCAGCTTTGCAAGTAAATTATCTCTCTTACATTTAAATGACACTGAAACTATTTGCACTTTTGCTAAGCTTAAATCAATTGCCATGGTTAAAAATTAAAATGCTGTAATTGTTGCCATGGCCATGCTCACCTTCACTAGAAATCACATCATTCTAAAACTTCTAACCCCATCAAAAGTTGGGTGATTTATCGATTTTACTGTTTAATAATAAACCGACTTTTGGTGGGGTTATAAGTTTCAGAATAGGTGGGATTTTTTAGGATGATCTACAATTCTACATGGTGCTCCATTCTCACCAAAAATCATGGTGCTGCACCCTCCTTGTTTGATGGAATAAAAGAAGAATACATTATATGGGGGTTTTCTACTTCCCAATCTTGCTTTTAATATTTGAAGGTCTGATTTCTTAAAGTTTAATTTTGACTACAGGGCGTTCACCCATGTGATAAGAGGAGAAGTGCTAGTGAATATGAGACTCTTTTTCCTGCAATCGACTTTTCACTGGCAAGTATCTAGTGATGTTTTTATAGAACCTGTGTACAAACACGCTCATGAATTATTGGTAGTAATTTTGGCTGACTGAACTAGGTATGCAGTTAAAGTTTTTAAGAAGTGTTATATTTAGATGACGTGTTTTTTCCAGATGGAAAATGATGAGGACATTTTGTGGAAGGCTGATGTCAGGGAGGCAAATGAGGATGTTGCAGTCAGGGGAATGAAGTTTATTAACTGGTGAACGATTCTTTTGCTAACATGTTAGAAAATGATATAGTTAAAAAACAAAGACGTGTTTACCAATAAAAAAGAAAAACAATGTGGAACCACTTGATACCATTGTATACACTAAACACTCAGAATGCGCATGGTGCTTGGCAAACTGCAAATGCAATAACCAAACGCTAAGTTTCACAAAGTTGTTAAAGCACCCAACAAAAATAGGTGAGGCATGAGTGGGAGGGGTCTTGGTGTTTCATGAAATAGTAAGCTGCTGGTTCCATGAAGCACTAGCTTCTGTCGTCATTAATAAATTAAGTGATAATGAAAGCTGTATGACATGCCACAAGGTCTTTTGACCCTTCAATATCTTTTTGTTGGTAGTCAAAGTAAATTACCTTTCTATAGTTTTTCCTATTTATTTATTTTTTCCTGCCATGAACTTGAAAGTTTTAATCCATCAAATTTTTAAAGAACCATATGTTAGAGTGGCTACTTTTCCCTTCTCAAGAATTTAACTTCACTCACCTTTTCCCTTGTATGTTTCCACTGAATGCCTCATATGATGCATAAAGTTGCTTTGCATATAGTGAAACGGTGGCGCAGATGGGATGGGACCTCTATAACTTCTTGACACTCACTTTCGTACCTCTTAATTAGGCTGTGGACACGGAAAGAGAAGGAGATTGCAGTTGTTACCCATAGTGGTTTCTTGTTTCACACCCTCAGTGCATTTGGAAAGGACTGCCATCCAACGGTGAAGCAAGAAATCTGCAAACAGTAAGTGTTCAATTTCCTATTTTAGTTGTAGAGTTTGGCGCAAACACAAAATAGTATTTCCTTGTCGACTCTGCAATTTAAAACCAAACCAGTAAGGTTGGTCTAATGATTACTCGTTTTCTGATTTTGTTTAAGCATTTTATTCATTGCAACACGAATATTCTTTTCAAGACTTTGTACTAGTATCCTTATTATAGCTGGTGGATTGTTGGGAAATCTCACAAAAAAAGAAGTTCTATATGTGGTTGTAATTTGTCTTTTTGGACATTTCCCTTATTCCTCAGTGATTAATTACTGAGAGGTGCATTGATACCTTTGCTTTATTGGTAATTAAATAGTACTATTCTCCTAGTCAATACTTTAGATGTTTAAAAGTCATCCTTTACAAATCTCTCAATGTAGAGTGGATTAGACAACTAATTTCAATCTTCAATCATGTTTTGAGTTAAATCCTAATTTAGACACCTGCAAAGTAGGCTTAGTTTTCATCAATGATTTTTTTGTGGTTACTCTTTGCTTGCAGCTTTGCCAATTGTGAGCTTCGTTCGGTGGTCATTGTTGATAGAGGGTAAGCATGTTCTCTTATCTGTATGACCTTTTCTGGATTATATTTTCTATCTCGTATAGGGGTGTCATTACCAATTTACCTGGGAAACGAATCGAATCTAAATCAAATTTCCTAATTCTGGTTCCACAAGTTTCAGTACTTGAAACGGAACCTTTAGTATTATACCCACATCCGGTTCTGAGAACTTTCATATCCAATGGAACCAGTGCCAAACTTAAAGGAACCAAAACTGGCTAACAGATATTGCTTTTTGTCTTTTTCTTTGATTTTTCTATTATTTGTAACTCTTTTATATATAAGAATTACTTATTGAAGAACAAAACCAAAACACCCCAGAACCTGTCAGAACTGGAACTGGTTATTCTGGCTCCACCTATTTGAGTACCAGGTTAATAGGTTGCAGTTCTGTGTAGTTCAACAACAGAACAGGAACGGACCAATTGACACCTCTAGTCTCTTAAGTCATGATGCTGAACTGTCTTTTCTTAATTTGTAGCTTGATAGGGTCAGATTCCTCAACCACAAACTATCCAGGAAAGATTCCTGGTGGGCTCGATCTCCCCAACGATGCTGCACTTGAGAAGCACCCAGAGAAAGGAGTACCAAACTCATCAGCCTAGTTGGTAATCCTGATTCTGATTTACCTAATATCATTATTCTTCTGAAGCGAATTATTCAGGTTACCGCTTCATTTAGTACTTGTAAAGGAAATTCCGAGTTTCGTTTACATGAGGAAGCTAGCTAGGTTTCATTTTGTGCCAGTCAGGGAGAGTAGGTATCAATTCTTTCTGAGGTGAGATGACACAGAAGAAAAAGATTAAACTTTTTGTTGTTGAAATACATGCACTTTTACTTCCTAGTTTTGTATTTTTAATTGCTGCAAACTCGACCTTGAAGGTTCTGTCTCAGTTTGGTTTTTTGTGATTGAGTTTGTCTCCTATGTCCAAACCCTAGTGATTTTTGGGTGTATCATTGAAAATTTTTAGTTAAAAACAAAAGAAACCCTTGCTAAAAACCAGTTATTTGAATAACTTGTAAATATATGTCAGAATAGAGATACACAAAAAAANAAAGATTCTAAGCAATCCCCATCCATGAGGTATAGAACAAGCTGAAGCTCCTGCTTTTGGCAGTCTTTTTTGTACTAGGAGATGAAGATGTAAATCCTCAGCCTTATTAACATAAGCTCATTTTTATGAAAAAGAAAAAGAAAAAGGGAAAGAAAAAAAAAAAGAAACAGATAAAAGAAGATTAAAAAACATTGAGAGTTTTTGAATTTACCATGAAGGTTATCTCTCAATTTGGTTCTTGGTGATTGAGTTTGTCTTTAAACCCAAGTTATTTTTTGGGAGTATCATAGAAAATTTCAGTTAAAAAAATGGAATAAAATGAAAGAAGAACTCTGTTGTAAAGTAAGTAGGTATATCGCCGTGCCGGAGGCACGGCTCAAAACCTCGAGAGAGAGAGAGAGAGAGAGGGCAGGGAGAGAAGGGGAGAAAGAAATAGAGGTAGTAGAGAGAGAAAGAGATGTGATGCTTTGCCTGAGATTTTCGTCAGCTTCAGCAATGGTCGACGGCAAAGAGAAAGCACAAAAAGACAGTAAGGGGAGAGGGGAGGTAGAGAGAAATCGAGAGAGAGAGAGGGTAGGGAGAGAGGGAGACAGAGAGGCTTATCAAGCAGCACACAATTACAAACAAGACAACTCTACCCCCGTCCTGAATTGTATAAGAGATTTGGGTGGTGGCTTATATCCTAGAGAAATTTTAAAAGCGCACCCTAGTTTTTGGTGGCGGGGTTCAAAGTCTTGCCCCATTGACAGCTCCTTGTTGCTGGCTCAATTTTGTTTGATTAAGTCAAACTTGTAACAGAAAAAAGGAAAGAAAAAGAAAGACTCCCATTTCTCTGTTCTCTCTCTCTTTCTCAAGTTT
>MVGT01002023.1:331628-348871 GCA_002174775.1 Macleaya cordata
CCACCTCTAGCTTTAACATTCATTGGTCCACATACGTCTGTATGCACCAATTCTAATATTTCTTTGGCTCTTATTCCTTTCCCTGAAAAGGATCTCTTGGTCATTTTTCCTTCCAGACAGGATTCACAGAGTGACCATGGTTCAATGTCCAATGAAACCAGGGGCCCATTTTGAACCAACCTCTTGATCCTGTTTAGGTTAATATGCCCAAGTCTAAGATGCCATAAATATGTAGAATTTATTGAAGGTGCCTTCCTTTTTAGAGAAGGCAACTGAGTCATAACTTCCTTGTTATAAGCAGAGGGTATGATAGGAGATATTAAATACAGACCATCAATCAATATGCCAGAAGCTTTAATAAAACTACCTTTATTAATAAAAACCTTGGTGGAATCAAACTTCACTGTCAAACCATCTCTAGCGAGACAAGAAACTGAAATAAGGTTCCGCCGAATATCCGGCACATAAAGACTATCCTTTAAAACTAAAGTATTATTCTCTTTATCACTACTACTAGTAAGAAGACGAACGTGTCCGATGGCGATCCCTTCAACTCTTGCCTCTGATCCCAAACTCAAGTAGATCTCTCCATCATCCAGCTGTCTTGTTATCTGGAACCCCTGTAACGAATTGCATACATGATTAGTGGCTCCAGAATCAATGCACCAGGAACCTGATGCATTATTGGCAATATTTGCCTCGACAACAAATGATTGAAATATACCTGAAGGTTTCTTCTTAGCTAGAAACTCTCTACAATTGCGCTTCCAATGTCCCGTCTTACCATAGTGGAAACACTTACCCTTTAGTTTTGACGCTCCTTTGTCCTTGTTAGCATCTTGAGTCTTAGCTGCATCTTCTGTTTTCTTCTTCTTGTTCTTGTTGAACTTCTTGCCTTTCAGCTTCAGTCCAGACGAACCCTCAGCCATATAAACATTTCCTGACCTGCGTTCTCTCACAATCCCTTCCGCCACCGTCAATTGGTTCATCATCTCAAGTAAAGATGATGTCATCTTATTCATGTTGAAGTTCAACTTGAACTGAGAGAAGGAAGGCGGGAGAGATGCAAGAATAACGTCCTCCTTGAACTCGTGGTCAAGTTTGGATCATAGGGTCTCGAGTTCGTAAAACAGACCCATCATGGTGAGCATGTGATCACGAACTTCNGGTAATAAAGAGAGAAATTAGAGAAAATAATAGTTATTTTAAAAAATAGGAATTTTGGGAATTACTTGGGGGTGAAAAGTAGAATTTCGAACCTAACCCAAAAAATTAGGGGTGAATAGTATAATTTTGAACCAAAAATAAAATCTCTAAAAAAAGGGGGTGAATAGTAGAATTTTGGGGGTGAGAACAAAAGTACTCTTACATTTACTACTTTTTAAAATTCCACATTTTCCCTTCATTATCTCTCTCCGCCCCCACCTGCCACCCCCATTCACCAATGGGATTGACCTATAAAAAATATCCAGGGGCCTATCTCTCACTTCTCTTTCTCTCCCTCCCACTCTATCTCTCTCTCTTCCCCCACCCCCATTACTGATGGGATGACCTGAAAATTTTTTCCAGGTCGTACCACATTGGTGCTGTTAAACTCCCAGGGATGAATGCAATTACAAATTTTCACATCAGTAACTACTACAAAGATGGTTCAAAGGAATTTGATATTCTCTCTATTCAAACTAC
This sequence comes from Macleaya cordata, assembly GCA_002174775.1. Taxonomy (NCBI): domain Eukaryota; kingdom Viridiplantae; phylum Streptophyta; class Magnoliopsida; order Ranunculales; family Papaveraceae; genus Macleaya; species Macleaya cordata. The sequence continues at coordinate 333,315 of MVGT01002023.1, forward strand.
AGAGGAAGAGCGCCCCACAGTGATAGTGAGTAGGTTCAAATTATCTACAACTTGAGTGAGAGATGAGGTTCAAATGTGAACTATTTGTATTTGCTCATCTTGTCATGGCTAGTGCCGTTTATAGTACATTACCCATCCTGTTCTAGAAACTCATAAGAGATAATTTTGTTCTTTAATTTAAAAAGTTTACAAGTTCAATACAATGCTCAGAGATATTCAATTAGCAAAACTCCAAAGTAATCTCTTCTTCTCTTCAATAATTTAAGAGTTAAGGGAATTTTGTGTTTGAGCTTTTCATCATGGAATAATTATCCAGTTTGGGTTTGAGCTTTTCATCAATGTTAAAAACTCTCGGTTAAATTTTTATTGTTCCTGTAGGAAACTTGAAATTGCCCACCAACTGTTTGATGAGTTTCCTGAAAGAGATTTGGTTTCGTGGAACACTATGATGAGTAAGCAAATTCGTTGTCTAAAAAAAATTAAGAGAGATGGCCAGCCTGGAAAAAAAATTCAGGTCATCCTATGGGTGATGGGGTGGGGAAGAGAGAGAAAGGGGGAGAGAGATAGAGTGGGAGGGACAGAGAAAATTGAAAACGAGATGGGTAAATGTGGAATTTTTAAAGTCAGGGTAGTTTTTGTAAGCAACTTTAAACAGTAAGGTTTATGGAGAGTTATTTTAAGTTCAAGGTAGTAAATGTAATTGATGTGCAACTTTGGGGTCCATAGGGTAAAATACTCATTTTTTTTAATCATGCTTAATGCTTATTCACTATAAGCGAATGTCTAAACTGTTCCTTTTTAATTTTTTCTTTCTTGTTTTTAAATAAGGTTATTGTAAAATTAGAAACATAAGGTTATTTTGATCATGCTTATTATATAAATGATCAAAATAACTTTATTTTTTTCAAGCATGCATTGTTTTCATTAATCATGTTTAATGATATAGTTAGCTCTACAATTTTTTATGTCTAAACTATTTTTTTTATTAGCCAAATGATATAGTTAGCTCTATAATTACTCTTCCCTCTACTACTCTGTAATAGATGAGGTTACACACTTAATACAATTCTGTTTTGTCCCTAGGGACTGGTTTGAGAAATTTAGTGGTTTCCTTCTTACAAATGGTTTTAAGAGAAGTGTTGCTGGTCACTCCATGTTTGTTTGGAATACTTTTAAGGGCATTTTGGTTCTTTTCCTCTATGTAGATGATATCATCTTAAGGAACAAGTAGTGCTCTAATTCAGCAACTGATATCAGTTCTCAAAACTCAGTTTGCTATGAAAGATTTAAGTCCTCTTCACTATTTTCTGGGCATTGAAGTTCACTCCAACAATGTTGATGATTCTCTTATCCTTACTCAGTCCATGTACACAATAGATCTTTTGAAGAAGGCTAATGTGTTGAACCGTAAACCTATTGATTCACCAGTTAAATATGGACCTTGTCTCTATGCTACTGAAGGTGATCTTCTTCATAAGGATCCAAAATCTTATAGGTGCACTGTTGGCGCACTTCAATACCTTACCATTACAAGATCAGACATAACATTTGTTGTAAATTATGTCTGCCAGTTTATGCAAAAATCAACAATAGTTCATTGGATGGCAGTAAAACGGATATTACGCTACTTAAGGGGTTCTTCGGGTTTTGGTATTGCTATTAAAGCTGGTAATTTGTTTGCTATTTCATCTCGTATTGCCTATTCAGACGCTGACTGGGCTGGATGCTCTGATTGAAGAAGGTCTACCACGAGATATTGTATTTCTTTTAGGGCCAAATCTTATCTCATGGAATTCTAGAAAGTAACCCACAGTTTCTCAATCTACTATTGAAGCTGAGTACAAGGCAATGGCTAATGCAACAGTTGAACTATTATGGTTGTCGTATTTGCTTCGGGATCTTGGTTTTCCTCCAGCTAAATTCAAGCTTTATTCTAACAATATAAGTGCTCAATGTTTGACCTATAATCTGGTATATCATGGTCGCTTAAAACATATAGAGATAGACTATAATTTCGTTAGGGAGTTAATTGCCAGCAGAAAGCTTGATTTGTAATTTCTTACTTCTAAGGACCAACTTGCAGATATTCTGACGAAAGGACTCTGTTCACAAACTTTTCTGATGTTGAGAAGCAAACTTATGGTTCAACTTCAACATTAGTTTGCGGGGAATGTCATCTTACATAATATAATCAAGACTTCTAGAAGAAATTTTGTTATGTAATTAGTTAGTTGTTAGATGTTTGTTAGTATCAAAATTAATTCTGTTTGTAATAGATTTTTCTAGATGATATAGTTACCTCTATAAATAATCTTCCCTCTACTACTCTGTAATAGATTATGTTTTGCTCTTCATGAGCTTTTAATGCTTGCTTGATATGCTTTTTTTAATCGGCTTTCTCTCTCCACTATTAACTTCTCCATCTTGAACTTTCTCAATAATGCATAGCCTAGTATATTTAGTTTCAAATTATTTGTTTAACATCATTTCTATTATTATTTATTTTTCTCACTTGATGTGCATTGGATTAATATTAGAAACCGTCCAAAGCGTGAATGAGATTTATTATGAAAAAGAGTCGGAGATTGCAGAAGCAACTGAAAACAAACAAAACTCAGAACAAATTTACGAATCTTGTGCTTCATTAGACTTTGGTAGCTCAATGGATCTGTAGCCTTGCACGACCTTGATCACTTAATTATCATTTAGAAACGAGATGGCATTCCAAAAAAATATATTCTATTTCACTCACTCATCTTTACTTCCTATGATTATCCATTTCAAATCTCTAAATTAAATGAGATGAAAACTCAAATTTGTGTAGCATTTTTGGTTTTGAGTCTTTTTTTAATCATTTTCTTTTAATAAGTTTTTGCGCCTGTTTTGTGATTGTGAGAATAAGAGGAAAAATAAAGAGATTGCGATTGAGTGGGTGGTAGGTTTGGGTGTTGTTTGTCCACCGAGAAATCTCGGACCCCAACAGCGAAAACTTAGAAAAGATGTTTGTTTTGCACGTTTTTCATAAAAATACATGATAAATCAATTCCGGCCTGGGTCTCCGTACTTAAAAAACTGGGGAATGGAAAAACCACCAAATAGGTATTTTTTTCAAAACCCAATCCATGGAAAAGGTGAATATTGTTCACCTTCCTCTCTTGTTCTCCTCACCCATCTTCTCTTTCTCCCCTCCCCTCTCTGGTTACTTCGTTTCTCTCTCTCTCCCCCATTTCATCTTCCTTTTTTTTTAATCAAATTCCACCTTTCATCTCCCTCTCTCCGCCTCTTTCTTTGTACGTTTTCTTGTGCAGCATTAAACCTCCTTCGATCTATCTGATTAACTCTGATGTATCTATATGTGTTGCTTCGGCTTACAGTGAGAAAGAGAGATCAAAGTTGTTCGGAATCGATTATTCCAGTTAAAAACGCAGCGAAAAATTAAAGGTTTAAAAAACTTTAATCGATTCCTAATAGGGCGTCCAACTGTTAATGGGATCTGAAAAGAAAAGGATGAAAAGTATACCTTTGAAGCATGAACTATAGCCTCAAAACTTTGTTGTTTGCTAATGTTGATCCCACGAACAGATCTACCGGATCGGATCGTTGAACTTGCACCCCAATGGATGAGAAAACAACACAAAACTTAAACCCAAGACCAAAAACCCTGCTGGAGTATTTTTGGTATATTTTTTTGCTCGGTTATCCTTTTCGTCTTTATGATATATGCTTTTTGTAGGAAATCGAATTTCCTACAACTTTCCCAGAAATAGCTGACCTCCAATTCTTCACCGAAGTGCCTAAAAAATCGACTTCTTTTCTCTGCGGGATATTGTTACGAATTTTGGAACTTAGGGTTTTCTTTTTCTCACCTTGAAGTAACTAGATCACACATAGATAGATGAGGAGGAGAGGATGACGTTTTTTCTTATGGTTGGGGTAAAAATCAACGCCCCTCTCTATATCTATATATAGAGTGGTCCCCAATCTCTATCTTATGCTAAGTCTAATTAGGTCTAAGTCGGTCCCACACTTTTAGGCTTTTAAATATTTAAACTTCTAAACTTTGTGTCTCACACAAAATAGAATTTAAATATTTTAATTACAAATAACTCCACCAAATATTTGTAACTGAACCCTCCATAAAGTGTGGATATTTAGAAAGGAACCCTTCCACTGTTATTACCGCAAGTAAGTCCCTGCACTATTTTTCGACGTTCGTAAACGTCCCTGGCTTTACTTGTCAGTGCCTAGGGTGAATTTACATATTCTAACCCTGACCATCACCCATGCAATAGTTCCTAATGATCTAATAAATCTCCCAAACAATTTAGGAGACTACTGGCCAGTCTAGATCATCAGAACCTACAAGGTGATTCAGGTGAACGTCATTTCATGTGGACTCCGTATTGAACTAACTTATTCCTACTATGGAATAAATGACCATCCATCTTGCTCAGAATATTGGATCACGTTTTCGTTTCTGACCTCACTGATTAGCAAAACAAAACGGTCACTACTCTCATGTAGGTTATATGTTAATTCTCAGAATTAAGGACCAATTACTATAACAGTAATTTTGATGATCATTATTGTTAACTGACAACAAACAATGATAATCATCCTTTGACCTGTTCAATGTAATTCAATTACATTAACACATAGGATTAGGAGTCAACACTCCTGTGATGGAGATACATCACATTATATAACATAATCATCCTTTGTGTTATAGTCTTTGATTAGACTACGAACCAACATTGATGAATTAAACCTCTCCTTGTATGAACACACTTCATACAATTAATTCATCTTGTTATATCATACTCACTATATATATATATGCATGTTAAACAGAAATAATAAACCATTTATTAAACTCATAAATGTCGTAAACATTGTTTTTAGGGCATAACCCCAACAATCTCCCACTTGCACTACAAACAAAGGAAACTTTCCCTTAACCCCATTCCATGGATATGTGAATCAAAAGCCTTCTGTGGAAGTGCTTTGGTAAAGGGATCTGCTATGTTTTCTGCAGATGCTATCTTGGTGACGCTGATGTCACCCTCACTAGCATAATGCCTGACGACATTGTATTTCCTCTTGATATGCTTGTTGGTCTTGTGGTTCCTTGGTTCTTTACAGTTTGCTACAGCACCACTATTGTCACAATAGAGAACAATAGGTAGCATAGCCTTGGGTACAACTGTAAGCTCAACCAGGAATTTCTTCAGCCATACTGCCTCCTTTGCTGCTTCACTAGCTGCTACGTATTCAGCTTCTGTGGTGGAGTCAGCAACGCACTTCTGCTTGATGCTCCTCCATACTACAGCACCACCTCCTAGAGTGAACACATACCCTGATGTAGATTTACTCTCATCAGCATCTGCCTGAAAGTCTGAATCGGTATAACCAATTGGTACTAGATCATCTCCACCGTATACAAGCACATATCCTTTGGTTCTCCGTAGATACTTCAAAATGTGCTTTACTGCTATCCAATGTGGATTGCCTGGGTTGGATTGATATCTGCTAACCATTCCTACTGCATAACAAATATCTGGTCTGGTACATAACATGGCGTACATGAGACTACCCACTGCCGAGGCATAAGGTACCTTCTCCATGGCTTTCACCTCATCATGTGTCTTGGGACACTGATCTTTTGAAAGCCGAATTCCATGTCTGAAAGGTAAGAGACCTTTCTTGGAATTCTGCATGTAAAACCTTTCCAGTATTTTGTCTATGTAGGTTTCTTGGGATAACCCTATCAACCTTAACTTCCGATTTCTCAGAAGTTTGATCCCTAGGATGTAGTTGACTTCTCCCAAGTCCTTCATGCTAAAATGATTAGATAACCAAATTTTGACGGAGGATAATGCTCCCACATCATTCCCAATGATTAGGATGTCATCAACATACAGTACCAAAAATATCACTTGTTCCTGTCTTATCCTTTTGTAAACACAAGCTTCATCAGGATGTTGATCAAAACCAAGGGACTTGATTGCCTGATCAAATCTGATGTTCCAGCTTCGAGATGCTTGCTTAAGTCCATATATGGATTTTTGCAACTTGCATACCATATGCTCTTGACCTTCCGCTACAAAACCATCTGGCTGGACCATATAAATGTCCTCCTCAAGATTGCCATTCAAGAAGGCAGTCTTGACATCCATTTGCCAAATCTCATAGTCATAATGAGCAGCAATAGATAAGAGTACCCTGATGGACTTAAGCATAGCTACTGGTGAAAAGGTTTCCTCGTAGTCTATACCCTCCTTTTGAGTATACCCTTTCGCTACCAGCCTTGCTTTAAAGGTTTCCACCTTTCCATCTGGTCCTCTCTTTTTCTTGAAAATCCACTTACACCCAATGGGTTTAATATTGAGTGGTGGATTTACAAGTTCCCAGACTTGATTGGAATACATAGATTCCATTTCATCTTTCATAGCTTCTTGCCAAAGTCTCGAATCTGTGTTACTAATGGCCTCTTCATAGTTTGAAGGATCCGTGTCTTGTTCCTCAGGAACAACTTGAAAAGCTTCTCCTAACATTACAAACTTTTTGTATTTGTCAGGAAATCTTCTAATCCTCCCACTACGACGAGGCTCTGGTGCAGGAACTGGTTCAACCGGAGGGTTCGGTTGAACTGGTTGTTCGGGTTGAGCTGGTTCTTGCTGATTAGGTAGTTCCTGGTCCATCGGTTCAAGTTGAACCGGCGGATCAGGCTGAACTGGAGGTTCCTGCTCTACCTGAACTTGTGCCTGATTAGGTGCACCTTGTATTTCGGTATCTGTATTCCTGGATAATCTAGATGCTTCCACTGCGCCTCTATGAGATTGTTGAGTCACGGGAAGAGATATGGTTTGATCCATAAACACGGGCAGACTATACGTGCCCATACTCACAGGGAGTGAGTTAGGGGTATGTCTAACTCCCACTGTCGTTGTATCTTCCATCTCTTCAAGCACGACCTTACTTTGAGGCTTATGATTGGAAATGTGATCCTCTTCTAAAAAGATCGCATTCGCGCTTATGAACACCTTCTGTTCCCTGGGATTATAGAACAGATATGCTCTCGTTCCTTTTGGGTAGCCTATAAATATGCATACTTCCGATTTCGGTTCCATCTTGCTCGACTTTCCTTTAAGCACGTGTGCTGGACAACCCCAAATGTGGATATGTTGCAAACTAGGTTTGTGACCTGTCCACAACTCTTTGGGTGTCGTAGGAACTGCCTTGCTAGGTACTAAATTCAGTAAATATGCAGCCGTTTCCAAGGCATAACCCCAAAATGAAATGGGCAAGGAGGTATAACTCATCATGGACCTTACCATTTCTAGCAAAGTCCTATTTCTTCTTTCTGCAACACCATTTTGTTGTGGTGTGCCTGGTGCTGTGAGCTGGGAAACGATTCCATGCTCAACCAAGTATTTGCCAAACAGGTTTGAGAGATACTCGCCTCCTCGATCAGATCGAATAGCTTTCAATCTCTTACTCGTTTGGTTTTCGACCTCAGTCTTGAATTCTTTGAACTTTTCAAAAGATTCAGACTTATGATGCATAAGGTAGATGTAGCCATATCTAGAGTAATCATCAGTGAAGGTGATGAAATACTCATAGCCACCTCTAGCTTTAACATTCATTGGTCCACATACGTCTGTATGCACCAATTCTAATATTTCTTTGGCTCTTATTCCTTTCCCAGAAAAGGATCTCTTGGTCATTTTTCCTTCCAGACAGGATTCACAGAGTGACCATGGTTCAATGTCCAATGAACCCAGGGGCCCATTTTGAACCAACCTCTTGATCCTGTTTAGGTTAATATGCCCAAGTCTAAGATGCCATAAATATGTAGAATTTATTGAAGGTGCCTTCCTTTTTAGAGAAGGCGACTGAGTCATAACTTCCTTGTTATAAGCAGAGGGTATGATAGGAGATATTAAATACAGACCATCAATCAATGTGCCAGAAGCTTTAATAAAACTACCTTTATTAATAAAAACCTTGGTGGAATCAAACTTCACTGTCAAACCATCTCTAGCGAGACAAGAAACTGAAATAAGGTTCCGCCGAATATCCGGCACATAAAGACAATCCTTTAAAACTAAAGTATTATTCTCTCTATCACTACTACTAGTAAGAAGACGAACGTGTCCGATGGCGATCGCTGCAACTCTTGCCTCTGATCCCAAACTCAAGTAGATCTCTCCATCATCCAGCTGTCTTGTTATCTGGAACCCCTGCAACGAATTGCATACATGATTAGTGGCTCCAGAATCAATGCACCAGGAACCTGATGCATTATTGGCAATATTTGCCTCGACAACAAATGATTGAAATATACCTGAAGGTTTCTTCTTAGCTAGAAACTCTCTGCAATTGCGCTTCCAATGTCCTGTCTTACCACAGTGGAAACACTTTCCCTTTGGTTTTGACGCTCCTTTGTCCTTGTTAGCATCTTGAGTCTTAGCTGCATCTTTTGTTTTCTTCTTCTTGTTCTTCTTGAACTTCTTGCCTTTCGGCTTCAGTCCAGACGAACCCTCAGCCATATGAACATTTCCTGGCCTGCGTTCTCTCACAATCCCTTCCGCCACCGTCAATTGGTTCATCATCTCAGGTAGAGATGATGTCATCTTGTTCATGTTGAAGTTCAACTTGAACTGAGAGAAGGAAGGCGGGAGAGATGCAAGAATAACGTCCTCCTTGAACTCGTGGTCAAGTTTGGATCCTAGGGTCTCGAGTTCGTAAAACAGACCCATCATGGTGAGCATGTGATCACGAACTTCGGTCCCTTCAGCCATTCGAGTGTTCATCAGCTTCCTAGTCGCTTCCTGTTTTGCAGGACGACTATGAACCGAAAACATTAGACGCAGTTCCTCAATGATGTCCTTGGCCTTAGGGGTGTTCTCAAACTGCTGTTGAAGCACATTGGATAAAGAAGCCATGATATAGCACTTGGCCATATCATTAGCCTTCATCCATCTTTGATATTCTTCCCTAACCGGCTCAAGAGCATCAGGACCAGGTACTGCGGGACAATCCTCAAGTAAAACAAACTTATAGTCCTGAGTAGTAAGCACTATATCCAGACTTCTTTTCCAATCGACAAAATTTGGTCCAGTCAATTGATTCTCTTTCAGAATAATGTGTAACGGGCTGAAACTCGACATCTATTAACATGCAATTAAAACAAAATAAACTATAGTGAGATAATATGAATTTTGAAAAACTTTTGTTTATAGCAATCCCCTCTAATTACTATAAATATCGGATAACTGATTGCGTATGCAGACATCAATCCTATGGGATATCTGTATGCATACCAAAACAGTTGAAATCCCATTTCATCAAAAGAACCTATCCTGACATCTCATGTCAAGGTTGTTTTGACATCCGATTTTGTTCTGACCCCTAAATTAATGATAAATCCTCGTTCCTATGGGAAGCGTTCTTTATTCATCATTTAGTTAAGTGTGGTCCACCATCTCAGTTCAGAATGCTAGAAGATATAGAAACAGTCTCCTATGGGAGATCTCTTTCTACACTCTAGTCCGAATACCGTGCTCATTAAAGCAATCCAAGCCAATAAGCTGCTAGGTTGTACTATTCCTAAGGGCATTAGACCCCTAGCCTTATTCTTGGACCGATGGTGGAGGGTCGCGGGATTGTGTTTCCATGAACATAGTCCCTCTCCCACTTAATTAGTTAGAGTGAGGGATATTTTTGAAACAATGTATCTCACTAAACTTACATCACATGCATTTAGTTAATAATACATATAAATAATTAATTAATTAATGTATAATTAACTTACAATTTCCAGAAACACTTTCTCAAAGGTTTCCAAGAGTAAGTAGGTACATTAGGATCACATTGCATTGAGTACTATGTCACAAATCACTGAAAAATACCTAAAAATAATATTTTTATATTTTCAGTGTCTCCCAAAAACTCCCAAAAACATGTATCTAGGTCCTGGTGGGACCCACATGCACTGAACCAAACTAAACGGAAGAGAACCGGCTCAAAAACCCAAGAAAAGGGCCTGAACCGGTCCGGTTCAGCACCTGGTTCGGTCCGGTTCAGACCGAATCAGGTCTGAACCAACCCGTCAGACCAGTTGATTTGGTCTGACCCGAGTCAGACCGATCCAGTTCGTCTGACTCGGCTGAGTCAGACCGAGTCAGACCTGGTCGGGTCATGGGTCGGGTCGGCGGGTTAGGGTTGGAGGGTTGGCGGTCCAGGGTTGACGGGTTGCGGGTTGGGTCAGGCGGGCTGACCAACCCGTCAACCCTCAACCCTACTGCCATTAAGGCTTGGGCTTGTTATGCCTTAAGCCCATCTGTCCGAACCGGGCCTAGGGCATAACCAGCCCATTCCTTTTCTTATTAGTTTTCTTTATTTTTTTTTTAAACTGAACCGGGCTTTATAAGACCAAGCCCATCAGTTAAAACCAAAACATAAATTAAACTAACTAATAACCCTAAGGCCCAACCGAAACAAATCTATTCCTAACCCTAATTTCCAAAACTTACAAATAGGTTTTTAGAAAACTTCTAAACCATTTTTTTTTATTTAAAAACAAATAAAATATTTTAGAAATAAAAGTTTCTAAAAACCAATTTTAGAAAAAATAAGTTTTATACCAAAATAAAAACTCTTTTTATTTTTGGAAACTTAACCTTTTTGTTTTTGGAAACTAACCCTTTTTCTTCCCTTTCCTTTTTGTGACAACTAGTACCCATCAAGAACCAAAAATTCAATGCAATTAAATCCTAAAACCAATTGAGTTATACATATCAATTAATCAACCACAATTCTAACAATTAAAATCATGGATCAAATAAATTTGGATTAGTATGTTCCCAATCAGTTTGAGACCAATTTGGATCATACTAATTTAGAGCCTTTTTGGGTTTTAATTATTTAATCTCATTAAATAAAATAACTAGGGTTTCTAAAACCCAAAACCACCCAAAATTGAGCCGCCGGCCTCCTCTCCATGTTCTTCAATTTTCTCCTCCATCTTGATCTCCATCAAAATAAGAAAACCTAAAAGAACTAATTTACATCCATCCTATACCTTTTGTGCAAAAGGTGTACATCAAATCTAATTTAAAAGAATAAAATAAATAGGCCAGGGAAACCAAGAACTTCGTTTCTTGCCCTTTACAAACCTCCATATCCTATACATTAAACTAGAACATTCATGCACACACATAAAATCATAACTAATATTTAAAGAATTTACTCTAAGTCAATTGATCCATGATTTGCACAAAAAATAACAGACCCATTAACTGGATTGGACGTGGCTCTGATACCACTGTTGGGAATCGATTATTCCAGTTAAAAACCCAGCGGAAAATTAAAGGTTTAAAAAACTTTAATCGATTTCTAATAGGGCGTCCAACTGTTAATGGGATCTGAAAAGAAAAGGATGAAAAGTAAACCTTTGAAGCGTGAACTGTAGGCTCAAAACTTTATTGTTTCTAATGTTGATCCCACGAACAGATCTACTAGATCGGATCGTTGAACTTGCACCCCAATTGATGAGAAAACAACACACAACTTAAACCTAAGACCAAAAACCCTGCTGGAGTATTTTTGGTATATCTTTTTGCTCGGTTATCCTTTTCGTCTGTATGATATATGCTTTTTGTAGGAAATCGAATTTCCTACAACTTTCCCAGAAATAGCCGACCTCCAATTTCTTACCGAAGTGCCTCAAAAATCGACTTCTTTTCTCCGCGGGATATTGTTGCGAATTTTAGAACTTAGGGTTTTCTTTTTCTCACCTTGAAGAAACTAGATCACACATAGATAGATGAAGGGGAGAGGATGACGTTTTTTCTTATAGTTGGGGTAAAAATCAACGCCCCTCTCTATATCTATATATAGAGAGGTCCCCAATCTCTATCTTATGCTAAGTCTAATTAGGTCTAAGTGGGTCCCACACTTTTAGGCTTTTAAATATTTAAACTTCTAAACTTTGTGTCTCACACAAAATAGAATTTAAATATTTTAATTACAAATAACTCCACCAAATATTTGTAACTGAACCCTCCATAAAGTGTGGATATTTAGAAAGGAACCCTTCCACTGTTATTACCGCAATTAAGTCCCTCCACTATTTTTCGACGTTCGTAAACGTCCCTGGCTTTACTTGTCAGTGCCTAGGGTGAATTTACATATTCTAACCCTGACCATCACCCATGCAATAGTTCCTAATGATCTAATAAATCTCCCAAACAATTTAGGAGACTACTGGCCAGTCTAGATCATCAGAACCTACAAGGTGATTCAGGTGAACGTCATTTCATGTGGACTCCGTATTGAACTAACTTATTCCTACTATGGAATAAATGACCATCCATCTTGCTCAGAATATTGGATCACGTTTTTGTTTCTGACCTCACTGATTAGCAAAACAAAACGGTCACTACTCTTATGTAGGTTATATGTTAATTCTCAGAATTAAGGACCAATTACTATAACAGTAATTTTGATGATCATTATTGTTAACTTACAACAAATAATGATAATCATCATTTGACCTGTTCAATGTAATTCAATTACATTAACACATAGGATTAGGAGTCAACACTCCTGTGATGGAGATACATCACATTATATAACATAATCATCATTTGTGTTATAGTCTTTGATTAGACTACGAACCAAGATTGATGAATTAAACCTCTCCTTATATGAACACACTTCATATAATTAATTCATCTTGTTATATTATACTCACTATATATTAAACCATTTATTAAACTCATAAATGTCGTAAACATTGTTTTTAAGGCATAACCCCAACAATCTCCCACTTGCACTGCAAACAAAGGAAACTTTCCCTTAACCTCATTCTATGGATATGTGAATCAAAAGCCTTCTGTGGAAGTGCTTTGGTAAAGGGATCTGCTATGTTTTCTACAGATGCTATCTTGGTGCGCTGATGTCACCCTCACTAGCATAATGCTTGACGACATTGTATTTCCTCTTGATATGCTTGTTGGTCTTGTGGTTCCTTGGTTCTTTACAGTTTGCTTCAGCACCACCTCCTAGAGTGAACACATACCCTGATGTAGATTTACTCTCATCAGCATCTGCCTGAAAGTCTGAATCGGTATAACCAATTGGTACTAGATCATCTCCACCGTATACAAGCACATATCATTTGGTTCTCTGTAGATACTTCAATTTGTGCTTTACTGCTATCCAATGTGGATTGCCTGGGTTGGACTGATACCTGCTAACCATTCCTTCTGCATAACAAATATCTGGTCTGGTACATAACATGGCGTACATGAGACTACCCACTGCCGAGGCATAAGGTACCTTCTCCATGGCTTTCACCTCANATCTGTTAATGGTGTCCTCGAATTTACAATGGCGGTGCAAAATTTTGCTTTTAATTTTGGTTTATGGAAAGAGCTTGTACCTTGAAAAAAATATTTTTGATGTAAAATTAGTTAAATTCATTTGATGTACCACCTGAATCTTGAGAGTTAAGATGCAAGAAAAACAAAGTAAAACCTAAACCCAGGAAAGAAAAGATGCGAGACAAACAACTTTTTTAGTTGACTGGTTCACAGATAAGATGGGTGATAGAAAACCCAATCCGGTATAATTTGTCATTTTTTAGTGCGGCCAAACAAAGCCTTAAGGATGACCAAATAAAAAGTCGAGAGTAACAAAAGTGTCCTCGAATCATATGAAGAAAGAGAGTGGTGGGTTAATTACTCATGAGTTCCGTCTTCGAGTTCTGGTTGTTGATGATGATCCATTGTATCTCCACGATTTTAAAAAGTTGATTCGAGATTGTTAGTATGAGGGTGCCTTTATATTACGTTTAATTTGTTAGTATGAAGGGGATGGCCTAATGGTGTAACACTTACCTCACAACATGGAGGTTGAGAGTTCGAATCCCTTTGGTAGTCAGTTCTGTGGGATTAATTACCCAGATCTACCCGGTAACTCCTCATAGGAGGAAGGCACTACCTCGGCTTAATTGGAAATTGATTATGTTATAGAAATGTCTGTTTTTTTTCCCTTTTTATAATGGGGTTTTTTTTTAATACCCAGATATCCAGGGGCCTCTTAGAGTACCTACATTAATTTTCATTTTCTACCTTAACTAGTGGATGATTCTTACACACATATCCAAGTCAAAAGTCTAAATATACTCCTCTAAGATGTTGCCCCATAAGGTAGAAATCAAAGCCGACATATATATGTGGGTGCACATAATAGCATACCTTGGCTGTCCTCAAGCAGAACTAAATAATCTTGTAGTGTTTGAGGGGTCAATGCTCTATCTTCTTTAGCTTGGCGTTGGTTGGTGGGAGGTTGGATGAACTAATTAATCACCTCCTCTAGGCCTTTTTTAACTCTTTGGTGGTTGGACTAAAGTACATAATTCTTTAATATGCATGTAAGCATGCAGCTTTAAATTATTATAAGTATTGAATACATTAATTTATCCACCTACCTCCATCAAATGCAAAACCTCTACGGGTACTCACAAGAAAAAATCCCTATTATAACGTTTTTCGTAAATATTGTAAAAACTTAGGTCTTTACAACTTTTGTAATAGAAATGTTGTAAAATGCTGGTAGTTTCAACGTTTTTTTTGAAAATATCAGAAATTTTCTTTCTTTTACGACGTTTAGTGACAAATGTTGTAAACTCCTCTATTTAACAACATTTTTTCGTTGTTGTAATTTTTAATTTTTTTACAATGTTTATTCAATGAGCAGCTTCTCGAGAGATGTATTTGAAGCTGATGTAGGCGTTGCCATTCGAGTGATTTTGTCCCCTTTGCAACAAATAGTTACAACAATCTCACTTACCAAGTCTACCTAAAGGTGCGTGGTGCTCCTTTTGTATTAAATTGTATTCTTTCTATGCTCATTTTCTATTTGTCACACAAGGAAGCTACGTCTAAGAGTTGTGGAGCCAGAATCCGGCGCGATCCCACCGCGCACGCGAGAGAGCGCTCCCTCCCGAGAGAGAAGAAGAACGCACGCACTTGGCACGTGAAACGGGCACAAAAAGGATTCGCCCACCTGAGAAGGGGGTATGAGTGTGAATGTGATGTGAAAGGAGTCGCCACCTGATTTACGGGAATCAGGACCCAAAGTTTTGGAAAATCAACCTAGATCTAGTTTTCCGAGAAAACCACGGCGATAGTCCAAAGTGAATGGTCTGCGATACAGAGATAATGGATAAGGGGATCAAGGTACGGGTTGGGAAGGTGTTAGGCACCCAACAACCGCCCGTCCGTGAGGACGGCCTCTACTTCGCGATTAAAAACTTTTAGGGAAATGTATGATCAATACTAGATTATGCTACGCACAAGAATTCATTGAACAGTCAAAGCATTGTTACATCATCATTTCACCACATGAGATACAAGTCCAGAAAATACAGGAAACAAAAAGATGGGGTAGGGGTTATCACCTAGTCGGCACGTGCCTATCGATCTGATTGCAAGAGATCTCACCTCATGTCGATGTATGATGGGGTGACAAGTGGGTCCCACTCC
>MVGT01002019.1:0-24314 GCA_002174775.1 Macleaya cordata
GGGAGAGGGTGGTGGCGGGCTGAATTTGGGTCACGGGCTGGGCCGTGGGTCAGGCCAACCCGCGTCCCCCAAACTTAGCTAAAAAATAAGTCCCTTTCTCTTTTTTTGTTTGCCTACTTTTATTTTTATTATTATTATTTTTAATAATGGGGTTTCACAATCATCCCCCCTTAAAAGAAATTTCGTCCTCGAAATTTGGGGAAACTACTGCATTTTAAAGTTCAAACTCTAACTTGTTCAGAGGCATTCGATGCTTCGACCCTCTTCAACTTCACTGCAGGTTGCCTAGGAACTTCAAAGGTCACTGTCTTTGCCTAACAGCCAATATGTGTGTATGATGTGCAAACAACCAATCCATCCTAAAATTAGGTCGAGGTCCCAAATATCAAACAATATCAAGTTTACGCTCATTCCTATCTTACTATTTTGAACTACGCAGTCTCTACAGAATTTATGTGGCACTAAACACTTTCCTATATGATGTGCTAGCTCCAAAATCTTCCCAATGAATTGACACTGGCAAGTTTAGGGTTTTTTACTAACTTAGTAGCAATGATTGAAGAGTAGAACCAATGTCAAGTAACACAAATTTAGGCATCATATAACAAAATCTTACCTTCCATCACCTCGTTGGAAATTCGTGCATCATCCTGCGAAATTGTAAGCATGCGTCCCTAAGTAATTCCGCTTGTCCGTTGTCGATCGCCCCTAGGGTAATTCCACTTCACATGCCCTCTTTCCCCACAATCCCAACATTGAATCCTACCATCATCTCTCGGTTGTTGTTGTGGTCGTGGTTGTTGCTGACCTTGGTTTCCTTGAGGTCTATTGGGTTGTTACGGTGCTCTACCCTGTGGTGCTGCCCTCTGTTGTTGGGGTTGTTGTCTCTGCCCTTGGGATGACTTGCCTTGTACCCTCTGCCTCTTACCTCCTGTGAACTGATCTTGTTGTTGAAATCGGGCTCCTTGCCTCTGCGTGGCCATCTCTTGCCTTCTCTGAAGTACCTCACACCCCCTCTCTAGCATTTGAACCTTCTTGATAATCTCATTAAAATTGTGAAATTCTAAAGCTAGGAGTTTTTCGTACAGCTGAGGATTTAGTCCATCCCTGAATTTTCTTATCTTGTCTGCCTCCTTATTAACGATTGTAGGGGCAAAGCGAGATAAGTTAGTGAACCTAGCCACGTACTAATCCACGGTCATACTTCCCTGCCTCAGGCCCATGAACTCATATTACTTCCTTTCCTTCACTGCAGCAGAGAAATACCTATCCAAAAATAAACTTCGAAACTCGTCCCAAGAAATTGGACCCATTCCTTCCGAAGTGCTTTTCCACCAGTCTCATGCATAGTCAACTAGCATATAAGTAGCCATCCTAACTTTCAGCTCATTGTGCATATAATTAAGTCAAATATCTTCTTAATATCCTTAAGCCACTTTTTAGCTTTTGCTGGATCCAGTGTTCCATCATAAGAAGTGGGTCCCTAACTCTTGAAGTCCTTCAGAATCGCATTATTATTATGTGGCCCAGGGTTCCCAACCATAGGTGGAGCAGGCTGAAGAGGTGGTGGTGGTGGGGGTACCACCCCTTATGGAGCTTCTTGATTCGCTCTAACCTCTTGTCTCAACTGGGCCACCTTAGTAACTAACAAGTTGACCGTTTGGAGAAGGCCGACTAGTCCAGGTTCGGCGGGAGAATATGTGCATGAGGCGGTGATGGCGGTGGTGGAGGTGGCCGTTGTCGTCTAGGCCGCCCCCTCGGCATCGTTCACTGCCAAGAGTCAGAAGTAATAAATTTAGCTTCATACTCCACCAAAACTTGTAAAACCATTAAATGACATAAACCAATTAAAAGCGTTTAAATCAACAAAATTATCAAGGTACAGTAAAAGGTTTTTATATTTTGGTGACTTTTAGTTCCTTAAAGCTTTTAACTTTTAAAATATTTTCCTACTCTTGGTAGCTTTTATCTTGTTATTTGATCTACTCAGAGCTAACAATGCTCTAATACCATCTGTAACGCCCCGTAACCCAAAACATGGGACATTACCATCAGTCTACAACGAGACTCNCCCTGCTGTAACGCCCCGTACCCCAAAACAAGGGACATTACCATCAGTCTACAACGAGACTCAAATCCGGCAGAGTCTCCCCTGTAAACTGGACCTTTTGTCACCTAATAAACACAGTGCATACAAAATATACACAGCGGAAGCAAAAGAAACTAAAGGTATACACAAAAATTGCCACCCATTTTTTTTCTCAACTGAAATCCCAACAACATGGGACCAGGAGAGACCTGTCAAGAGAACACTATCTCAATTTTATCCCATCCTCTAAGTCACCAATAGTACAACTATGACATTCAATCTTTCACTTAACATGGATATATTTGTGATATAATATATAGTTATGTTTGTTGTTTCCTGCCAAAATATATATAGCGAGAAAAGATAAAGTAAAAGTCGCATTCATATAAAAATAAAAGTAACATAAGGCTCACAAACCGAGCCACAAAAACATAAGTCTCTAAGTAAAAGAACATATGTAACAAGTCATCTACTGTGACTGAAGAGAGGGAGACCCACATTAAACCCAAAACAAGGAATCCCTCGCCAAGAAAACCACGTCACAGCACCACTAAGGATCCTAACTCGATCCTCAAACGTCAAAGGTAAAACCACGAGAATAATTGGGTGAGAAACTCAGTAGGTAGATTAACCATCCTAATACCATCACATGCAGCGATTAATCCGATAACAGCTCAAAAGCATTTATAACAGTAATGCATAATATATAGTTGATTGAAACATCAAAGAAAATCCTGCATTTACATATACAAACAATAGTAGTGTACTTTTGCTAGCATAGCCAAGGAACACGACCGGGTTACCCCAGTCAAAATTATTTCAAATCAGATACTAAGTGCGCACAATTTGACGACTGCAGACTAGACAAGGGCCCTTAACTAATCCAGAGAAGGTTCCCCGACAACCTTCCCCCGTGTCTAACACCCATCGGGCAGGCATGCGAACCTCAGCTAAACTAGTTACTCAACACCACCAACAAACATGGTTTACCAGGAAATAATCGTGACTTCCCAGACTTCCCTAGATGCACCTGTCTCCCTGACGTCCCATACCGCCCGAAAGACAAGAACTCCTAGTAAGGTCTCAGATGGTGTACCACATCCGGATAAGCATGATCCACCATCCTTGTAGGAAGTCCTCAACCTTTCACAAGCTTACCTTAGTGATAACATATAGTAGTATATATATATATATAGGTTGTGTGTCTTTTAAGTTAAAGTTCGAAAACTATTTTGGAAGAACCCCTTTTGAAAACCAAAGTCCTTTTTGTAGAAATCCCCTTTTGAAATTTCTTCTCTTTTGAAATCTACATATAACAAGTGTAACTGGTCCCAAGGATGAGGAACCATGGCAAGACAACTCACCCACCCTCGTAAAGGTGAGGATCCTTGGCAAGCCAACTCGCTCACCCATAGGGTGCGGGACCATGGCAAGCTAACTCACCCACCCCCGTAAGGGTGAGGAACCCTGGCAGGCCAACCCACGCACCCAAGTCTGTGGGACCTGGCAAACGAACTCACCCACCCCCGTAAGGGTGAGGAACCCTGGCGGCCAACACACACAGATCACTCATGCGGGAATTCGAGTGGAAGTAACACAGGCACCAGTCCACCTAAGGCATATACGATTCTCCGTGTCGTCGTGAACCCTACCAAGCCCGCTAGTGAGACGCCTCTACCGTCTTTAGGCAGTCACGGAAAGAAATTCATTTTTGTCACATTTTTAAAGTTGGTTTTCACATCGAGAAAACACTCGATAAAACAGATTCTCGTCTCTTCCAAAGGTTTTCAATGTATCAAACATGGTTTTCCAAACATAATCATCATTTCATCCACATAAATCACATTTGTTCATAATCCACGAGAAATATTTCATAAACATGATATATAATCAAGCACGTATATTTTCCATATTAAAATCAGTTTCTCAATGCTTTCTTCATAACATAAGTTTGTTGTTATCCAAAGTTTCATGACATGACTTGCATAAAAAAAGTACATACATATTAGTTTGAAACATGCATTTAAAATGGTTGGGTGCTATTAAGATGAATTGACCACCAACCTCTAGCGGCACAGAAACTGATCCTCCTCACGTAGAGAGTCAGCAACACCCAGCTCACCAGCTGGAGAAGAAAAACAAGGAAAAACAACCATTAGGTCCTATCATTTAAAACCTTAAACCACAACAAAGCAAAACAAGTACCAATTAACCTCCGGAGCCTTAAACTTAGGCATTCTAAGTCAAAAGTCCATAATAACTACATTTAGTTCCTAAAAGTCTAGAGAACCTAACCAAATGTCTTAGGTTTTGAATTAAGGTCTTAGAATATTACCATAGTTGGTCTTGAACCTTAATATAAGCTCTACTATACTCGGGGCAACAAAAGTAACCATCTAAGGTGCTGAAAGGAAACCTCATTTAACCTCACACAAGCGAAAAGAAACTAGAACCATCACTCTGCGTTCCTCCTAATCGTTCTTAATGTCCATCCATAAAGAAACTTTTTGGATTGGGAGGAATTATCATCATTTACATCCTTAATACCAACCCAAAATAAGTTAAGATCTTCCTCAAGCATAACAACTTCATCTTGATTCGAGTAGTATACATCATCTAATGTTATCAACTCATAAAATTTAACATCATCATAATAATAACTTTAAAAGCAAGAGCTATAAACACCCATTGTAAGTATCTAATCTATCACCATCTTAATTCAAGCCCAAACAATATACTTTTACCATTTAACTAATTCATTACTTAAAATTAACAAAATCAGTCCAAAATGAGCAAAACTAGTCCATAAAACCCTTTATGAACTTAAGGTTCATCACCAACTAGTATTATGTGAATTTCCTTTGTGTTTTCCATCATACATCAACTCCGAAAGAGGTGAGCTCCACCTTGTACAGTCACTAACAACCCAAAATATTCAAAACAGTCCACAAGGGCTCATCCATGTCTTACATAATATCATTACTAAGTATATGAGTTTCCTTTCTATAATCTCCATTGTTAAACCTCATTATAGACATGAAAATAGAGAAAAAGGTCCACAGCTTATTAATAGCTTGACACCAATTGCAGATATACAATCTATCATGTTCTAACAAATTGCAAGTAAGATAAGTCTCACCCATTGAACTCATTCATCTTTGCACATCATTTTTTATCAACATCCACAAAGCTACACAAAGATAAATCACCATAACTTCATCAAGTTTAAGTCTTCACTTGCATGCATCAAAACTGGAGGAATTTAGATTATAAAAACTATAAACTCATATTAAATCTTCAAACCTAACAGCCCAAAATTTCATCTTCCTCATAAATTTTCATTTTTCCTCAAAACTCCAATTTACATCACAAAAATCACAAGATCTAAAACATTAGGGTGCTGATTCCTCACCTTAACACAAAAATTAGCCCATCTCATCACTTCTTCCACCATTGAGCTTCCAATCATCAAGATCTACAACAACAAGGCATGTGGAGCAAAACCCTAGGTTATGTACAAATGAAATCAGCTGAAATCTAAAGGTTTTTAAGCTAAAAAGTTACCCAAAAGAACTGAAGAAAGATGGGGGGAAGGATTGGGGTCGATCTCCTCTTCCTCTCCTTCCTTCTTCTTTTTCTTCTTCTTTTTCTTCTTCTTCTTCTTCCTGCAGCAGCTGGAACGGCAGCCGCTGCTATTCCGTTCTTCTTCTCCGGCGACCTCTCTCTCTCTCAGTCTCTCTCTCTCTCTCAGCTTCTCCTTCTCGCACTCTCAGCCTCTCTCTCAACTCTCTGTCTCTCTCTCCGTCTCTCTCACTCTCAGTCTCTCTTTCAGCTTTTTGCCTCTCTCGGTCTCTCTCTCTCTGTCTCTCTCTCTCTCTCTCTCAGTCTCTCTCTCGGCGATCTCTCTATGTCCCTTCTTCTCTCTCAGCTCTCTCTCTCAGCCTCTCTCTCTCTCGATCTCTCTCTCTCTCTGTCAGCTCTCTTTTCTTTCTTTCTTTCTTGTTTTCCTTTTTTTTTTATCAGCATACAGCTGATTGGGGGAGAGGGTGGTGGCGGGCTGAGTTTGGGTCACGGGCTGGGCCGCGGGTCAAGCCAGCCCGTGTCCCCCAATCCTAGCTAAAAAAATAAGTCCCTCTCTCTTTTTTTTTTGTTTGCCTGCTTTTATTTTTATTACTATTACTTTTAATAACGGGATTTCACAATTATTATATCATCCACAAAGCTTCATCCTCAACCCTAGTTGAGGGTTCAGCTACACATAATTGAACAAATAAAATAAATAATTAAATTGCATTCCATTGATCAAATTAGTATACTTACAAATTTATCCCAAGATTACACCCTGGTTCCACTTCTTTCTCCGCCACTAGCTCTCTCAATATCGACTATACTTGCGCACCCACAAACTAGTAGTAGCAGCCCTTCTTCACGTACTTCAAGTACAAACTTTCTCTCCTCTGATTATTTTCACCCTTTTGTATGCACCAACCTCCTGTCATGGAGCCCTTCTTCTCTTTATATATTTTTTTCAATAATCCTCCATCCAAAAAATATACCGCCAATAACTATCCACTTCTCCAACCGCAAGAAATTGAGTCTCCGTATGTTTGAGTCTGGAAGGTTTTAGAATTTGATGCATGGGCTGAGTAGATTGGTGGGATTTGTTACTGGAGAACTTTTTAATTTAGTAATTTGAGTAGGTTAAGGAAACTAATGGTGGTTGATTTAGGTGGGGTCCACAATTATTTAAGGAAAGAAAGTAGTAGAAACCAAATTGATTTCTTTATTTACAGGATATTTACATGATGGGGTTATGTTGATTTTGGGTTAATTGGGATGATGATGTCACGATGACATCATCATGTGACCCACCTTATTGGTTGGAATCAGTTGACCTTTACCTAATTAATTGGACCAGTTTGCACGTGTGCTAGGTGAATGTGTCGTGTGGTAGCCCTTCAACGTAATTGTGGGTGCCCTTATCATTTTTGCTCGGTTCGACCCATACGTTGATTTATTCCCTTTGTTTGTACCACGAACTTCACCAAATGGTATAATTTGCCTGCTTTACCTCATTTTGCCCACTCCACTTATATTCCCTGCACACAACCAAAATACACTTAATTAATTCAAATAGAATAAAATAATTAATTAACTAATATAAATATAGGGTAGTAAATGTAATATATATGTGCCTATCAAATACCCCCGAACTTATATTTTGTTAGTCCTCGAGCAAAACAAAATAAAACTAAACCTAAACTAGTTAAACCTAATGAAAGCAGTAAATCCTAACTCACTTTCGCAGGAATTGCGATTGCACTTAGCACGTACAACAAGCCGTTAAACCCCTATGTTGCCCCTAATGGACGAGTGTTGTCTCGTGAGGGTTTGCAGTTAATCTACCCACAAAATTATAAGTTCTCAAAATGAAATAGGGTCCAAAGTATTGTTTCAAAAAAATTATGCAGTAAATCAAAAACATATGCAATTAACAACAAGATTTTTTAACAAGCTAATAAACATAAATTAGAGTTTAGGACACTATCCGAACACTAAAAACCTTTCACAAATACTCAAATCTAAGAGTGTGTAAGTAAATAGCCAACAAGAGTGCAATTTAGTTCTGAAAAAGTCACAGCTTTGATCACCTTCCTAATACATTTCGCCTTGACTTCAGCCTCACGGTTATACCCTCGAAAATAAAATGCTCAGAATTGTTTCACTCTTATATGTGAGCATGAATCAAACGCAAAACAAAGGACTCACATATATTTTATAGAAAAATGAATTAATTTCTAAGGACTGATCTCATAGAAAGGAATATCAACCACTACATTGAGGATAGAGATGCTCACTCAACTTCTCACCTGATCAACAATCTAGCATCTCCTTTCCTAGTATCCAATAGTTTCAATAATGGTCAAAATAGGATGAGGTATGATAAAAATGATGGTATAGATGGGTGTAGATTTTCTGAGAAGATAGGAGCCTTGAATCTTTAAGCCGGACACTTCTTGGATTGTACATCTTCACTTTTTCTTCAATTGTTCTTCTTTGACTGGAATTTCGACTTTTTTCTTCTTTTTCTTTATTTTTTTTATTTTCATTTCTTTTTTCATATTCTTTTGTTGAAGAAAAATACCACTTCTTGCATATAGAACTTTATCTTGATATAGCTCAAATGAAGACATATACTGAATAAACACACACTTGTCCTTCTTATTTTCTTTCCTGATCATCCCTATTCACTTCTCAGAAACAATGGATCGAATGCATTTATGGTGTTGAGGTGGTGGGGTGAAGGCTAGAAAAGTCAATAATATAATGATAATGAATTTTTAGATGGCAATGATGGTGAAACCTAATTTACCTATTTTCATCTACCAAGTTAAGAGAGGTATGTCATGTATCATCTCAGACTACAAGACTGAGATTTTTACAATCCTGATGTCACCCTCAATTGTTGAAAAACTATGGCACTCATGAGATCAAAGAAAATGTCAGAAAATAACTGTGAGATTGAGTAGCTCTTCATTCTACTCAGAATTAGCGCATAAGAGATCTCTCAACGGACAATGAAAGGCCAACGAACTCACACTAGGTAAATAAGTCTCCACTAATGATTATTCAGGATCACTCAGTTAGGCTCTTTCTTCACTTAGGTTACACTAATGTGGCTATATGAAAGAATTTCTCTAAGTCTCAATATTTCTGAAAAACTTTTAGCAAAGGGATAGTATAATAAGCTAAAATTCAAAATTTATTAGAAAACTAAAAATCACTGTTAAAATCACAAAGCTCCTGATTCACATCATCAACATGAACCCTATTCAATTTTGAAGCTCGGACACAAAAAATTAAATTTTTTCCCGCACCCCCAAACTGAAATCAAACATTATCCTCAATGTTCCTAAAGATAAATCTATGAATAGCATTAACACAAAAGATATACTGAAATAAATACAGGTATAAGGAAAGAGATTACCATGAAGCGAATCAGTACCCAAAAATAGCATAGGTTACCTCCTAGCAAGCTCTAAGTTTAATGTCTTAAGCCAGACAAAGAAAAATAAAAATAAAAAGACTCAAGAAATTACAACCTACTGAACTATATATAAAAATTCCCTATAAAGTAATAATCGAAAAATTTGGGGATCTACCCATAAAACAATATCTTCAAATAATGATAGTTCTACACCTATACGATGATATGACAATGCAAGTGAGACTGTCGAAATGAAAGAGCTACCCCCAAACTTAGATGTTACTGAAAATCTATATTGAATAACAGAAACTACTAAACTTGGAGGTACTGTAAGGATGATAGTTGAATCAAATGGATCATGGTAGGTCACATGTAGGGAGATATGTATAAAATCTAAGGGTGGCTCATCAACAACAGATACACGCGGTGAAAAATAGTCCAAAATAATTTTAGAAGCACACAATTACAACCCTAAGCTAGGAATCCTCTGAATTGTTAGATTTACAGTTTCAATCAGAATGACCTCTAAAACGGATGCAAAATCCTCAGATTGTGACTTGGGTAGAGAATTAGATACATCTTTTAAAATTTCTTGCATTATAGGATCATTAGTGTCTATGGCTTCCCCTAATTCAACTGGGGGTGTACCATCATTCTCATTGAATATATGAGCAAACTCCACTTCATCTTCATCTTCCTCCAAATCTTGAGTGTGATCTAAATGGACATCAGAATAGACATGACTAGAAGAGGTTTCAATGGTGGAATCCACTATTTTTGAGTCATGAGACTCAAACATTGTGTTCTCAGGATAAACACGTTCCTCTAACATCATGTCCTCGTCATCATAATAAGAGGGATATGTCACACCATCTATAACAACAGTGTCTCCAGTCCACACCTCATCTTCTGGAATAGGCGAAATATCATCAAAATGATTAAGGGTAGGACTAGAAACACCATTTTGTAAATTAAGATCATTGGGTGTAACAACCTCTCTATCATCATCATAACACTCATCTGCTAAAACAGTTGTTAACTGACCTATTTGAATTTTTAGGTCAGAGATTCCCTGGTTGGTAGTTAAGAGTGCCTGATTGGTGGTTTGCATGAACTGTTGAAGGGTTTCCTCTAAAGATGGCTTCCTCTGATGTGGTGGGACATACAGGAGAGCATGTTGGGGATTAGGAGGATAACTCATTAGTGACTGCTCAGGGAGCTGCAGTTGACTTCGAAAGTAATTAGGATTGTTTCTCCAACTAAAATTACATGTGTCAGAGAAATGTCTACCAAACGGTTCCTTATATGTATTAAGAGCATTAGCTTGCTCAGTTTTGTACTCATGAAATGATGCAATAGAAGAACACGTTTTAGCTGTGTGAGAAGGACTCCTACATAACTGACACACTCCGATAATGGTACGAACTGAAGAACTCTCCCCTTACACCTTGTTAAAACTTCCACTTTTTTAGTTAGACTATCTATTTTAGCACTCACATCTATATCCTCTAAAGATAGTGTCCCTTATTGTGGTTGGTACATCCGTAAATAGTCATTGGGATATTCATAATGTGACTCATAACCTTTATAAGGTTGGTAATGATCCTAATTACTATTTTCATTGTGTTGTCTTATGAATCTCTCATAATTTGGAATACATCCTGCAAGCTCTGCCCAAGATTTCTTTGAAGATTTCCCTTCCTGATAATTTTGAAAAACATTTTGATTCCAACTTGCCATTTTTTTAACAAAAAGAAAAACAAAAAATTACCTAAACTAAAATGCAAAGAATGATCCTAAGATGATGCACACCCAAACTGTAAATAAACAAGCAATCCTAATAATCTAAGATCACTGATTCAAAGAATTCCAGGGATACACCACACAAGAAAAGGAAAAAAAAATTGCTCCTACTCTTTGATATCTGACACGCACTCCAGTTCAATATGCTTTTACCATCACTTCTAAGTCCATGAATTGCTTGTCTAAACTTCGACTTACTTTTCACTTCGTAAGAATAAAAATAGATTCTACGTATGCCACCTGATAGACTGTATCAAAAGTCTAGAGTTTTCCTACGAGCTCTACCTGTCCTAGATTTGATTTCTACTTGATTTTAGACGGTGATATCCTTCAAATTAATTATCCTAACGAGTGGGTGACTCGTATTTCTTAACAGATAAAAGGACCCAGCACTAAATTGTTTAAATATTAGCCTAAATCTAGCACACAAAAGCAACTAGTAACCGCGTGCCGATGCGGTGTTTAGATTTGCTCACCTCCGGTATGTAACCTTTTGTAAGGTTAACTTAATACGCCAGGAGAAATCCGTTAATGATGTAAGACTATGCTTCTCTCCGATCCTCAGCACGCTAAATTACTTTTCACTTATTCTCTAAAAACCTGTAAAACAAAAACAAAACACCTAAATCGTAAAAAGGAACTGAAAGAATTAACTAAATAAAATAGAAAAATTTAAACCTAATTTAATTTTTTTATTTTTTTATTTTTTTAAGTAGAAAATAAAAATTAGAGAGAAAAATATAATTAATCGTAAATCTAATTTGAATACCATTACTTGTCCCCGGCAACGGCGCTAAAAACTTGATGTGAGTTTAAACTAACCTAAATTAAAAGATTAATTTAAATCAAATAATACTCACAAGTGCACGAATCATACATAGATATAGCTCGTATTACGAGGTCGATCCCATGAGGACAAGAATAAAAAAGTATCAAATTAAATCTAAAATTAATTAAATCCTAATCCTAGCAATTTGAATTCGGAAATGATTTAAAAACTAATGGTTTAAATAAAGCAAAAGAAATTAAACAACTAATTAAAAATAATTGAGTAAACCAATTGAAGAAATTACTAAGATTTTTAGAATCCACTTAGTAGAACCCACAATAATGGTAGGTATAGATATTAATTTTTTTCTCGTTAACCACATACTAGGCTAGTAATCAAACATGCTAGTATGGAAGATTGAACATTAAATCCCTTTTTAAAACAACTTAATATATTATTCCACTTCACTTGAAAGATCAAAAATAAATTAACCTAAGTATCCGAAAAATCGAAAAAACACAGATTATCCACTTTTGATTTAATAATTGTTGCAAAACTAAGTTAATAACTAATAAAACTATCCCAAACTACATGCAAGATCATCACATGTGTCCGAGGTTTCATCCTTAATAATTATACGAAGTACGAATAATTAAAACATTAATACCACTTTCGAGAAGAAAAATAAATATCCACACACACCATTATTGTATCATCCACAAAGCTTCATCCTTAACCCTAGTTGAGGATTTAGCTACACATAATTGAACAAATAAAATAATTAATTAATTGTATTCCATTGATCAAACTAGTATACATACAAAATTATCCCAAGATTACACCCTGGTTCCACTTCTTTCTCCGCCACTAGTTCTCTCAATATCGAATATACTTAAGCTCCCACAAACTAGTAGTAGCAGCCCTTCTTCACGTACTTCAAGTCACAAACTCTCTCTCCTCTGATTATTTTCACCCTTTTGTACGCACCAACCTCCTGTCATTGAGCCCCTCTTCTCTTTATATATTTTTTTCAATAATCCTCCATCCAAAAAATATACCGCCAATAACTATCCACTTCTCCAACCGCATGAAATTGAGTCTCCGTATGTTTGAGTCTGGAAGGTTCTAGAATTTGATGCAAGGGCTGAGTAGATTGGTGGGATTTGTTACTGGAGAACTTTTTAATTTAGTAATTTGAGTAGGTTAAGGAAACTAATGGTGGTTGATTTTGGTGGGGTCCGTAATTATTTAAGGAAAGAAAGTAGTAGAAACCAAATTGATTTCTTTGTTTATAGGATATTTACGTGATGGAGTTATGTTGATTTTGGGTTAATTAGGATGATGATGTCACGATGACATCATCATAGGACCCACCTTATTGGTTGGGATCAGTTGACCTTTACCTAATTAATTGGACCAGTTTGCACGTGTGCTAGGTGAATGTGTCGTGTGGTAGCCCTGCAATGTAATTGTGGTGCCCTTATCACTTTTGCTCGGTTCGACCCATACGTTGATTTATTCCCTTTGTTTGTACCACGAACTTCACCAAATGGTATAATTTGATTGCTTTACCTCATTTTGCCCACTCCACTTGTATTCCCTGCACACTACCAAAATATACTTAATTAATTTAAATAGAATAAAATAATTAATTAACTAATATAAATATAGGGTACTAAATGTAATATATATGTGCCTATCACCACATATTGACATATTAGTTGACAATGCCGCTGGATATGGCCTGTTGTCTTTTTTGGATAGGTTTTTTGGCTACAATCAGATCAGAATGGCAGAGGAGGACATGGCCAAGACGTCATTTATCATACCTTGGAGAATTTACTGCTATAGAGTAATGCCATTTGGACTTAAGAATGCTGGAGCTACTTATGAAAGGGCAATGACCACTCTCTTCCACGACATGATCCATAAAGAGCTTGAGGTCTACGCGGATGATATGATAGCAAAATCAGAAAAAAAGAGAGGATCATATTAAGGACTTGACAAAGCTCTTTAAGCGTCTGACAAAATTCAATCTACGGCTCAACCCCGGCAAATGTGTATTCAGGGTAAAATCAGGGAAATTATTGGGTTTCATCGTCAGTCACAGAGGAATTGAGGTAGATCCAACCAAAGTGAAAGCCATTATAGATATGCCGCCGCCTCAAAATGAAAAAGAGATTCGTGGGTTTCTAGGAAGGATCCAATACATTAGCAGATTCATAGCTCAACTCACACCCATTTGTGAGCCCATCTTCGAATTGCTAAGAAAGGATGTTCCTAAGGTTTGGAATGAAGATTGTTAGAAAGCATTTAACAGAATCAAGGAATATCTACTGAGCCCTCCAATACTTGTCCCCACCTATTCTGAGGAAGCCTTTGATCTTATATATCTCCGTGACTGATACTTCAGTGGGAGTAGCTTTAGGGCAGTATCATGAAGATAGTGGTAAGGAAAGAGCCATTTACTACATCAGCAAGACCTTATCTGGATATGAAACACGATATACACCTTTGGAAAAGACTTGCTTCGCGTTGGTATGGGTTGCGAAAAGGCTCAGACATTACATGTTGTCGCATTCAATACAGTTGCTCTCACGAATGGATCCCATCAAATATCTATTTGAGAAACCAGCGTTATCTGCGAGAACAGCTAGGTGGCAGCTCCTTTTATCAGAATTTGACATAACTTATGTCACGAAAAATCTATAAAAGGGAGGGCAATAGTTGACCATCTCGTAGCCCATCCACTCCCAGATAGAAGAACAGTGATAACAGAATTCCTTGATGAGTATATTTTGTCCACAGAACCAGAAGAAGCAGAAGAAGATATCCCCTAGAAAATATACTTCGACGGAGCCCATAACAAGATAGGCAGAGGGATAGGAGTAATGTTAGTATTGCCTAATGGAGTCAGAACGCCTATTGCCATCAGATTGGGGTTTCCTTGCACGAACAATATAGCAGAGTATGAGGCTTGCATTGCTAGTTTGAAGGCAGCCCTTGCCTTATCAATCAAAAGGTTAATGGTTTACGGGGATTCTCTCCTGATCATCAAATAGGTTCAGGGTGAGTGGAAACTGAAGAATGAACAGTTGATTCCCTATCATGAGTATCTCCTAAAATTGGTCGATGAGTTCGATGAAGTCGAATTCCATCATGTATTCAGAAACAAAAACTATTGTGCAAATGCTTTAACAGCGTTATCATCCTGGCTAACTATCCCAGAAGGAGCTACGGTTCGACCAATTAAGGTAATTCAGAGAGATAACCCCACAACCTGTTACCAAGTGCAAGAGTTCGAAGAAGAAGAATCTAGTGAGCCATGGTATGCTGAGATTAAGAGGTTCTTGGAAACACAGGAGTATCAAGAGGGTGCAACCAAGAGAGACCGACGGTTCATTAGGTCATGGGCCTCAGGATTTTCTTTATGTGGAGGTCATATATTCAAGAGATCTTTTGATAATACACTTTTGAGATGTGTGGACAAAGAAGAGGCTTTGAATATCCTAAAAAAAATCCATGCAGGGGTATGTGGACCGCACATGAGTGGACGAATGTTGGCTAAGAAGATCCGAAGGTATGGGTATTTTTGGCGGACAATGGATACCGACTGTGAAAAATTTGTGAGAAGATGTCACGAGTGTCAGATACATGGAGATTATCCATTTTCCTCCAGCAGACCTAAATTGTCTGACGTCACCTTAGCCTTTTTCAACATGGGAAATCGACGTGATGGGTAGAAGCGATCTCATGTAAGAGTGTCAAGTTAGCCCCCACTACAAGATTCATCCAGAATCAGATCATTTGTAGATATGGGGTCCCTCATGAAATCATCTCTGGGAACGGTCTAAATTTCATTGGTTCTGAGGTACGCAACTTGTTCGATAAATATAAGATCCAATATCACAACTCGTCTCCCCATAGGCCTCAAACTAAGGGAGCCGTGGAGGCTGCCAATAAGACATTGATCAGGATTCTAAAGAAGATGACTGTGACATATAAGAACTGAAGTGATAAGTTGCCTTATGCATTATGGGCTTATCGCACGTCTATTCGGGCGCCAGCATGGGCAACGCCATTCTCCCTTGTGTATGGAATGGAAGCTGTACTTCCCATCGAAATTGAAATTCTGACTCTTAGAATCCTGAAAGAAGGAACCGAAGATGAAGCTGAGTGAATTCAATCCAGAGTTGATGCTTTGAACTGCATTGATGAGAAAAGAATAGATGTAGCATGTCATGCACAGTCTTACCAACAAAGGATAGCTCGTAGCTTCAACAAGAAAGTCCGACCAAGGAATTTGAGCATATGAGACCTTGTGCTTAAGGAAATCAGGCCCGTGGATCATTCTGATGCAAGGGGCAAATTCAAGCCAAATTGGGAAGGTCCCTACATCATTAAGAACATCCTCCCAGGGATGGTAGTCCAATTGACAGACCTCAATGGGATAGATCACCAGAGGCCTACAAATACGGACCAACTCAAGAAGTACTATGCCTGAGGTAGCCGCTCAACTCTTAGACTAGGGGCAAGTGAAGCCGACAGAGGTCCAAAAATGAGGCATTTCTTTGGCCGATATCTAAAACCCAGAAAAAACCTAGTTGAAACTTCATTTCCGCTAGAAAATGAGTTTAAGCCTTAAACCTTTTCTTGTACATAGCAAATAACCCCCTCGCCAAGCCTGAGAGTTTATCTTCCTTCTTGTACATATGTTTCTGCCCAAGGGGCAACCAAAAATCCAAGAATCCAAAAAAAAATAAAATATTTCAAAATCCAAAAAAATCAAATAGTCTAAAAAATCCAAAAAGAATAGAAAATCCAAGATCCAAAAAAAAAGAGCAGAAAAACCTAAAAATCAAAAGCAATAAAGCCCTAAGTTAAGCAGGGGGTGATAATAAAGAGAGGAGAAATCCTAAAAAAAGTCATACTCATCAATTCTTTGAGCCTTTATTCCTTCTTTCTAGCCCACCTAAGAACCGCTACAACCTAAAAGACCTCATTAACCCTATGAGAGACACGAGTCTTTGGTCGAGGAGAAAGGTGGTATACTTCCAAAGAATGAAGGTAAAAAATTCAAGAATAGAAATGTAGTCTGAAGAACAAAGACTTGAGAAAATTTGATCTGCATTTGTGAGCTTTGAAGTGCAAAGCCCTTAGTGTCGGAGGACTAATCGGCAAACACAACTAAGAGAGTAAGCTACGACAAGGGTAAACGCACAAACAGGCTTGGTCCCAGAGGAGAGAGAGACTTTCCGACGGTAACGACATCAGTGTCATGCTCAAAATCTCTAGATAGGTTGGTATTCATCGGATTCAACGAGCAAAGTCGGACGGATAGAAGGTGAAGTAAGACGAGATCAACCCAAGAAAGTGGCGACCTATCAGCGTGACCCTAGCTATTTGGACAAATATTCATAAGCATATCCAAGCTAAGGGGTTTAATTGCTCTCCATTTCTGCACTTTTTAAAAAAAATAATGAAAATAATGTTTTCGAAAAGCATTTCATAAAAAAAACAAAAATAGGTTTTGTTTTCAAATCCTTACCCAACGGAGACCCTATGAGGATAAATTTAGGATGCTAAGGGCATGCTCTGCATGACTTTGGTTTAGGCATCTGAGAGAAAAATCTCCAAAAGGCAAGTGAGGTTTACAAAGTACCTTTTTCTTGTTTCATTGGTTTTTCGAAAAAGATTTTCAAAACAAAAATAGGTTTTGTCTTCAATTCCTTGCCCAGTAGAGAGCCTATGAGGATAAATTTAGAATGCTAGGGGGTATGCTTTGCATGACTTTGGTTTAGGCATCTGAGGAAAAAATCTCCAAAAGGCAAGCGAAGTTTATAAAGTGCCTTTTTCTTATTCCACCAGTTTTCGAAGAAGGTTTTCAAAATAAAATAGGTTTTATTTTCAAAAAACCTTATCTGGCGGGGAGCTTATGAGGATAAATTTAGGATGCTAAAGGCGTGCTTTGCATAGCTTTGGTTTAGGCATCTGAGGTAAAAATCCCCAAAAGATAAGTGAGGTTTACAAAATATCACCTCTTTGTTTAATTGGCTTTCAAGGAAACTAAAAAAAAAAAAGAGATATGTTTTATTTTCAAAAGCTTGTCCCGTGGAGAGCCTATGAGGATAAATTTAGGATGCTAAGGACATATGTTGCATGACTTTGATTTAGGCATCTGAGGAAAAAATCTCCAAAAGGCAAGTGAGGTTTACAAAATACATTTTCTTTGTTTTGTCGGCTTTCGAAAACATTTTCCCAAAAAAATGTGTTTTGTTTTCAAGGCCTTGTCTGGCAGGAAGCCTATGATGATAAATTTAGGATGCTAAGGACATACGTTGCATGGCTTTGGTTTAGGCATCTGAGGCAAAAATTCCCAAAAGACAAGTAAAGTTTACAAAATAACTTTACTTTGTTTCAGCGGCTTTCGAAAAGTTTTTTTCGCAAGAAAATGATTCGTTTTTAAAAAAACCTTGTCTTGCAGGAAGCCTATGAGGATAAATCTAGGATGCTAGGGGCATGCTTTGCATTGCTTTGGTTTAGGCATCTGAGGTAAATTTCCCAAAAAACATGCGCATTTTCATAATAAGCATGAAGAGTCACAACAAGTGGCTTTTGGAAGTCAATTGCTATAGTGCAGTTGATGAATTCATCCAACGCAAATCAGCAAATAAACCGCAAAGGTGCGCATATTCAAAACTCCCTCCATGCAATTCATCTTATTGTTTTAATTATGTGGCAGCTAACAAGTTTTGCAGGAAAATAGCCCCAGTGGACCTTCTTAAAAAAAAACCCAAAAAGATTTCACTTTCTATTGAAAAATAAAAAGATTTTTCAAAAGCAAAGGAGCATATTTCAAAAGCATGTAAGCAATTGTAAGAAAGCAAAAAATTTCGAGGAAGAAGCTATAGGATTGGAGAATTGAAAGTTGGATGAGTAGAAGAATGTGTGATCCAATTTAACAACTAGAAAAAAGAGTTTAGTTGTTTCATATGTGTTTTTCAAGATTCGAGGATCAGGTGCTTGGCAAAAATACCCAGGTCTAGTCATTCCCTATGTGAGGATAAGGTGCTTGACAGAAAAGAAAGGACTCAAGTTACCCCCTCATTACGAAGGAAATTTCAAAATTCGATTAGGCAAAAGGTGTCCTAGTCGTTCCACATATGTTTTCCAGGACCCGAGGATTAGGAGCTCAATAAGAATGAATCCGAGATTACCTCTCGCTAATGGAAGAAATGATAAATTATGCAGTCTTAAAAAATATTCAACTAATTCAAGAAGAGCAACGGGAATTTCAGAGGACTTGAAGTGGCTGATCAAGCTTGCACATCATCAGAAAACTCTCCTAAAAGACATTTTTAAATAAGGTCAGAGGCTGACAAATGCTGGTCAACTCAAGATAAACTACGCATAAGGTAAGTTGTTCAACCTTGAACAAGGGGCAACGAATGCCGATAGAGATTCAAAAAAAGAGGCCTTCTTTGACAGCCAGTTATCTTGAAAAAGAACCTAAATGAAAAATCCTTACCGTTAGTACACAATTTTGAGCATAAGGCTTTCATTTTTACCTAAAAAGTCAAATCTCTCTCCCAACCTGAAAAAAAAAAGTTCAAATGAAAAAGGCGAAATTCAAGCAAGGGGCAAAAGTTTCCCCCATTTCAAATTCAAATGTCAAAATCTACTCAAAAGTCCAAAACTAGGGGCATAATTAACCCCCAGAAAGTTAAAATCCTTCAAATTCAAATCCAAGGGGCAGAAAGAAACCCTCAAGAAGTCAGAAAGTTAAAAAGTCAATGAGTCAAATGCCTTAGGAGAGAGATATCCATGAAAGTTAAAAGATGAAAAGTCAAAATTTGGGCCTTTACCATCCATTCTAGCCTGTCCTAAGCCCCGTTATCACCTACAAAAGCCCTCTCTGAATTTTGTGAGCAACGAACGCCCCGAGTTGAGAGGAAGAGCGATGGATCCTTCAAAAAATGAAGAAGACAAAAAGGAAAAAATAGAAAACGTAGTATAAAAAAC
Source organism: Macleaya cordata (assembly GCA_002174775.1). Taxonomy (NCBI): domain Eukaryota; kingdom Viridiplantae; phylum Streptophyta; class Magnoliopsida; order Ranunculales; family Papaveraceae; genus Macleaya; species Macleaya cordata. The sequence goes on from MVGT01002019.1 coordinate 19,672, forward strand.
TAAAGACTTGGGAAAATTTGATCAATATTTTTCAGATCTCGAACTCAATAAGGAAAATATCGAGCACAAAGAGACGAATCAAGGGGCAACAGAAGGATGTGTATTTAAAAGGGAATTAAAAGCAACAGAGGTTATCCCCAACCAAGAAGGTGGTGAGGTCAGATACCTATCCGTAAGAAAGGGTCAACCTACTCCCGACATGGTCAAAAAGGGAAAGTCTAAGAGAAACGGTGATCTGCCTTGACATATTCCAAAACATGATAATGGTACCTTTACTTGAGGTTAACTGAAGCTTTTTAGACGAAGTATTCATTCAAGTTTTCTAAATTGCAAGCTTTGTTTAGTTTGCCGGTATTTCCATACCTTCTTTCTAAAAATAAAATTATTTTTGTTTTTAAATAAAAAAGAATTTCAAATGCAAAAAATGCACATTTCTAGATCCATAAATAGTTTTGCAGGATGCCAAGGAATCGAGCCTTATTTCGTGTTATTTGACTTGTTGCATTACGAGCACGGAAGGCTCAGGAAAATCACATGGCAAAGATCGAAGAAAGGATGAAGGGGCAAAACCAGTAAAAAATGAGGGGATTTTCAAAGAATGAATTATCCCCATCAAAGATCATCAACCCACTGATCAGAGCAAAAAAATGCAAATAATGTCTGCAAGAAATCCCAAGTGAAAGTCTAAAATCCTTACTGTTATTAGTTGGAATAACCGTATGTCAATGTGACTAAGGTTAAGGATTACACAATCACCAAATAAAAATAATGTTGGTGATAAAGATGGAAACTAAAATCTCTAGTCAAGAGTATTGACTTATTCGATTCTTTAATATGCGGAAACAAGAATCGAATATTTCAATCTCTTAATAAATGTAAAGAAATGCACAAGAGATTTTGTTTACGAGGAAACCCAAACTGGGAAAAACCCCGGGACCTAGTCCAGAAAATAATCCACTAAAAGAAATGAAAACTTACAAACCGATTTACCACTCGATGGACACGAATTACGACTCCCTCTACGCTCCAACAGCTACGGTGTATAGTTCTTCAACAAATTCGAACTCCACGAATTTGCCTCTTAGTAGATGTTGATGTGTCTCCAACTTGACCTCCGCAAGTCCCACACCTTGAACCAATACTTGACTCCTCAAGTATTTCACCACGAGCTTGACACTTCCAAGCTCCACCACCGGAATACCACCGGTACACAAAAACAGAGTTTTTGGTTTAAAATGGGAAGGATTTGAAACAAGTTCAACAAGCTTGAGAACTAAGGATTTAGAGTTGAAGACTCTCAAGTACTTGTTGAGGTGAGGGGTGAATGGTTGTTGAATACTGGAGATTCAACCCCTATTTATAGTGAAGATGTCCAGCTCAATCCTAGACTAAATTATTAGTTCTAGGTCTAATGGTAGACACCATTATTGGGGATGAGAGAATAATCTATTGAGCCTCTCATCCCACTTAGAAATGTTTCCCACGCTCAATTATCTCCCTAAAACAAGGCTTAGAGGGAGATGAGCAATAATGTGTTAGAAAGTTACTTTACAGCTCAGAAAATCGCACTCAGAAAAACGAATCTGGGCGTCGGTTTCGAAATCAAGCCAGTCGGTTTCGAAACCAACATGTGGTTTCGAAACTGACTGATTTGGTTTCGAAACCAACAAGCTTCTGTGATGGTTATTGCCTTTTGATTTCGAAATCAACATGTTTGGTTTCGAAACCAAACTTCATCTGAAGATAGATGTGGTTTTGGTTTCGAAACCAAACTGTTTGGTTTCGAAACCAAAATTCATCTGAAGACAGATGAGTTTTGGTTTCGAAACCAACAGTTTTGGTTTCGAAACCAAACTTCATCTGTCATCAGATAAAGTTTGGTTTCGAAATCAAACTAAGGTTGATTTCGAAACAGACTTTTCCCTATATAAAATAATACCATCAATGCAGTTGGTTTCGAAACCAAACTTCTTGGTTTCGAAACCAACACTGTCCAGATTAAAAATTTATCTTTTAAAACACATTTTATCAAGAGTAAACAGTGTGGGAAACACTCTTAGCAATCTAACCACCTATGGTACTTAGTGTTCTAAGTCACTTACCATCCTAGGATGTCTTCCGGTGGTGAGTTGAGTTCTTCGGAGCCTTTGTAGATTTCTTCTCTTTCAACCGAAGTGAACCGAGACTCACTAGACTCTAACTCAGAATTATTAGTGATCATCTTGAGTTAATTTTTGACACGAAATTCGATAAACATAAAACATGGACCTTTCAATCTCCCCCTTTGTCGATTTCGTGACAAAAACCATTTAAGAGAAAAAAAAAAAATAACCCTTCCCCATTACAGCATAATTCCTCTTACAATGTACTCAAGACATAATAAAGACACACTCCCCCATAGTTATGACATCTAAACCTTAGGAGTAATCTTTTGATGATTTCCTGCAAAGAATTCAAACTCATTCCAGAACAAGATAATACAGATAAGTAAGAAAATACAGTATCTTGTAATGAAAAACACATGAAAAACATAGGGATTTCAACCACTCCCCCTATGTATTTGAATTCTCTCCCCCATAGTTATATATACTCCCTGTTGGGTAATCAATTAGAATGATAAACACTTCTCCCCCTTTTTGTCAGAAATAGACAAAGGTGAAGAAGGAAAAAAAATTCCTGCAAGAAGATACATTCAGGTATATATGGAGAAAGGAAATAACTGATGTTTTGACAAGAAAAGAAAAACTGAATCATCCATCAATTGTTCTAGCTTTCCAAGAATCAGATAATAGAGTTTTAAAGAGTGAAAGATGAAGCCGCAAATGAAAGAAATAAAAATGAAGTATCATTTACAACTAACAAAACAAAAAATAGCAACTAGCTATCCATCGTATCAGCACTGGAGGACTCCGCAACAGTAGAAGAAGGTGGAGGAATGTCCTCATCTCCATCAGAACTGGAGGATTCACCAGAGGAATCCTCATCTTCAGTGTCATCATCAGGCTCAATAGGGCGATCATGACTGGTCTTGGATCTCCCCTCTTCTGGCACAGCAGGAATGCCTTCAACCCCAACCTTTGCAGCAATGGCATTCACAACGGGCACCAACATCTTCATGTATGCAAGGATGGTGTTGGTGGCCTGTACTTGTGCAACCCGTGCCTGTCGTCGAATCTCCCTCCGAGTATGTCTGGAAGTACTAGCAAGTACAGGAGGGATCGAAGGAGAAGGCTCAGTAGTAGCAGGAGCAGGAATCCCGGACTCTGGAGCAGCAGCAGGGTCAGGAGCAGGAGCTTCCATAGATTTTAGGTGTCCTGTGATGCGCTTGACCGTACCAACAGAGATAGGGCGCATAGCTTCGAGAACAACCTCATGAGAAGGAATAGCAACTCCGAAATGTTGAAAGATTTTCTCAATAAGCTTAGGAAAGGGAAGCAAGTGGGAATATGTGGCATACTTATTGATTGTGATCATTTGATACACAATAAAATCCGCCATCTTCAGTTTAGTCCTAGTTCCCAAATGAAACAGAAACTCAGCCATGTCGTCACTGAGTTTGCTCCGATTCCCAGAGCAAGGGAAGAGATTAGTTGCAGCAATGTTCCCTAAAACCTTATAGAATAAGGTGCACCTAGAGGCAGGGAAACTTCTTCTCCACCCAAAACGTTCCCCAGCCAATTCTTCTGCAATGGCTTCGGCGCTAGGTAGATATTCCACCTCAGTGTCACGCTCGGGAGGGAATTGAAGTGCCTCCGCATCATCCTCGAAATCGAGGAGAGAGGCAATGAGAGGACTATCCACAATAAAAGGTTTTCCACAAACCATAGTTGAAAACTTAAGACCCTTCTCATCAATATGGTGAAAATTCGAGTAGAATACTCGAACAAGTCTTGGGTAGGCATTCCCATTGCCATTAAACAGCCTATCCCAGTTGCGAAAATTCAACCTTGATTGAATTTCAAGAAGAGTTACATCCTTGTACCAATTAACTTGTCGCTCAACGACAAGAGAACGCTTTTGAAAGTTTTGGATGTAAAGATTGTAACAATTTGCCGAATAAAATTTTTCTTTTGTTCTAGGGCAAATGAAGGATTGGGATGAACCCATGGAGGATCTTGGCCTTTTGGGGTTGGGAGTGGAAGAGGTGGAAGGGTTTGTGCGGTTTGAAGACATGATGAATCCTAAACACAGAACTAGGGTTCAAACACAGGAAAATAAGGAAGATCAAGAGAGGAGGAAGAAGGCTTACCAAGATGGAGAATGCGTGAAAAAGCCTAGCACTTGATCAAAATCTTTTGCAAAACCCTTGAGAATCCACTCCTTGTGTCTTTCGAAATCCCAAGAAAATTTGAGAAGAAATCGAGTGGGTTTCGAAACCCTTTTATAAACCCAAAACAAATACTCCCAAAAATGCCCCTGAAAATGCGTGAAATATGCGACGGTTTCGAAACCAAAAGGGTTCGTTTCGAAACCGAGACAAAAACTGTCTCCAGGTGAGTTTTGGTTTCGAAACCGAGACAAAAAAATGTCTTCAGGTAAGTTTTGGTTAAAATCATCTACCATTACAAGTATATATCATTTTCCACCAATAATTTCGGTTCTCATAGGACCCATGAGATCCATGTGAACTAGTTGCAAAGGTT